>PVIW01004570.1:0-128672 GCA_004026585.1 Noctilio leporinus | reverse complement strand
TATTTAAAAGTTTTTCTTTTTAGCCTTTTCCTTTAAAATATCTCCACCTGGCTGGCGGCACAGTGGATGAGGTGTGGGCCTGCAAACCCAAAGGTCACTGGTTCCATTCCTAGCCAGGGCACATAACCAGGTTGCAAGCCAGGTCTCCAGCCAGGTCCTTAGATGGAGGCAGGTGAAAGGCAACCATACATTGATGTCTCTCTCCCTTTCTGCCTCTCTCCCTTCCCCTCTCTCTAAAAATAATAAATAAAAGATCTTTTAAAATATCTCCGCTCAATATGACAATGTTTTTTAGTGTTTTGAATCTTACTAAATCCTAAATCCTCTTACATTCTGATAATGCCAAGCTTATTATGGCACAGATTCTAATATGCTTATTAATTTTGTTTATCAAACATTGTAATTGAAAATACTTGAATTCATAATTTTCTTAATCTATGCTAAAACAGTTATCATTACAGCTTTATTTTCTCCTAATATTTTAAAAACATTAAACCCAAATGAAAAATGAAATTGTGTAATATAATTGTGAGTACTGTTGCAATAGGTAATTAAGCATCTGTTTTTAAAAAGCAAGAAGAAAAAATGATAACTAATAAGGTCTATAGCTAAGAGAGTACTATTTTAAGTCAATTATTCTCTGAAACACAGAAAGCTGTTTTTCAGAAATTACAACAAAGCAAACTACTGGTAATCATCCTACTGTATATCCACTTCTCAAAATAGTACAAGCACTTTCACACATGCACACACAGCCAACTCATTCATTATACAACGCCCCTAAGGCATAGATTTCCTCCAAGTGAGATTCACATTTCTTTTTTGCAAATAAAAATCAATTTCAAAAATATGGAGAAATGCTTACCAAAAGCCACTCAGTTGCTTTAAGCATACGCATTGACTATACAGTGTATAAATACACGGATAGTTGAGTACCATTTATACTTGTAATATAAAGGACTGCACAGATATTTTTCACAGAATGTTTAAATGCACATTTGCAATAGCCTGCCTTGTGTACCATAACCATGTGTTGCAAGTAAATCATACACAATAAAGCACTGTGAGCTTTTCAAATAATAATCAATTTTTTAATTTAAGTGTGTGTTATGAAAATGCATGATTTCATGAGATGGCATGTTATAATGGATCCTCTTTAAGCTACATACTCTTCAAAATGTCTAAGATCACTCTTTTTAAGCCTAACACTTCCAAATAAGCACTTTGTTCTTTTAGCAGTAAAACAATATATTACTTTAACACCTGAAGCAATTATTATAGTTCATCTATTACAGTTTAACAGATATAAAACTAATTCAGAAAAAACGTAGTTGTTTTTTAAGTATACGAACAAAGTCAGGAAATGAAAACATGCTCAATAGAAGATGAATATTGCAGCTCGGCCACGCTGCTGAGCAGTGCCTGAGACAATTGGTAACCCCATGCTCCCACATTCAGTTGGACAGGTTATCAGAAGCACCTTTACTGATTATTTTTCTGTCAGTTGGATGACTCAAGTCTTAACATAGTGAAAAACCACATGTTTAAACATGGAACAGTAGCATCTTGCTCCTCAGTACAGAGAGAACTACTAGAGAAACCTTGGGACATCACTGTGCAATGGTTTAAGGTGAATAGTGATTTTACACACTAAGATTGCAGGCTACAGTCCCATAAATGTACTTTGAAATCATTTTGAGAATGTATATGTAGGCTCTGAAATGGAATTGATAGTACGACACATAGACCCTAATGTTATCAGTTCAGTCTGTACCCAAGGAGATGGCAGACATAATTGGAGTTCTTGGAGTGTCCCCCAGATATGTCATTCTACACTGGTTCGTTCCTCATGAATGCACCACTAGCTTTAAGGGGGCAGCCTGAGCCTCTGGTGTTCCCTACCCAAGCTAGTCCAACCTATTTCTGTGAACAGACATTAACATTCAGAGTTGAAACTGGGACAACCAGACAGAAGACACATTATAGGACTGTGTACTGAATGGATATGACTCTGCAGTGAGACCAAGCAGGGTCCATTAGTACAAATGGTGCAGCCTTTATAAATGGAAAAGAAATGACTAATCAATTACCAGTCATTACTTCTGGATCCACTGTCACATTTGACATTGAAGCTGTGTCTCTAAGATACACCAATAAAACAAAGGCAGAAACTTCAAGCTTTCAGTAACTATTAGCTCAAATAACAGAAAAATGTTTTTGATCAATTATTTGATCAATCTGTGGTCCCCTTTACCTTGGAGGCTCATTTTTCTACCCTGGATGGAAAATGTTGATGTTCTAGAGTTTTAGATGATCGGTTTCGGTTTTCAGGGTTTTACTGTAACTGTCCTTAGCCCAGTTTAGTTGTAACTGATTAAAAAAAGAAAAAAACAAACAAACAAAGAACAACAGTGTTGAATGCACCTCTCATTTAAGGCATTGGAATTGGAAATTGTTTAATGTTTAACCCATAAAAGACTTGAATGTTGTAGACAAAATAATAATGCAGTTATTTTTATCATTGGCTTAGTGTTATTTAAAATATCACATTACAATAAAAGTCAAATTGGCTTTTAAAATACAAGAAGCTACCCTCGCTGGTGGCTCAGTGGATAGGCACCAGCCAGCGAACTCAAATGTCACTGGTTCAATTCCCAGCCAGGGCACATAACCAGGTTGCAAACCAGGTCCGTAGCTGGAGGCAGGTGAAAGTCAACCATACATTGATGCTTCTCTTCCTTTCTTCCACCCTCCCTGCCCTTCTCTCTAAAAATAATGAATAACATCTTTAAAGATAAATAAATATAACAAGTTGCAGAGATATTTACAATAGCTAAGATTTTGAAGCAGCACAAGTACCCGTGAACAGATAAGTGGATATAAAAAGCTGTGGTACAATGGACTACTACCTGGCCATCAAGAAAGGGACTCTTACATTTTGCAGCATCATAGATGGAACTGGAAAAATTTAAGCAAAGTGCAAAAAGGCAGTCACATAAACACAAACACCATATGACTTACCAATATGTGGAATATAATGAACAAAAGGTACAAACAAAATAGAAACAGACTCATAGATACAAAAAACATTCTGTCCTGGCTCACAGCTCAGTGGATAAGGTGCCGGCCTGCAAACCCAAAGGTCACTGGTTCGATTCCCCAGCCATGGCAGATAACCAGATTGCAAGCCAGGTCTCCAAGCATGTGCATAGCTGGAGGCAGGTGAAAGGCAATCATACATAGATGTCTCTCTCCCTCTCTGCCTCTCTCTAAAAAATAATAAATAAAACCTTTAAAGAGAATGTAACAGGGTTAAAAACAACGATATCAACAACAACCCTTCATGGATGCAGATAACAGTATGGTGATTACCAGAGAGAAAGGAGGATTGGGCTGGGGTGCGGGGGTAGAAAAGGGTAAAGGGAGGATAAATGATGGAAGGAGACTTAACTGGGTGGTAAGCACACAAAACAATATACAGATGATGTATTACAGGCTTGCACACCTGAAACCTATTTAATTGTATAACCAATATTACCGTAATAAATTCAATAAAATATGAGGAGGTCCAGAAAGCCTATATCCTCTCCCTGTACTTTTTAAAACTGTTATGAGAGCAGAAAAACTCCATGTAACATTATTTTTATTATATCTCCATTTTTTAAATAATCCAAAGCCATGTGATATAACACAACATGTGTTATGTGTGTTATACACACATATAACATATACACATGTAACATGTGTATAACACAACAGGAATAGGCAAATAGAAGCCCGAGTTCTGTAATACCCACACACTAGTAAGTTCTCCACATGAGTGCTGACTATGCTCTCCATATTCAGGTATTCGGAAGCAGTATTGAATTTTATCTCATGTTCACTATTCTTTTAAGTTCTAAAACCACGATACTATTTGCAGTTTTATTATTACTAAACACATATCTACAAACAGAAAGTATTTTCTTTGTTCTTTTCTTACAATTTGATTCATGATAAGTTAGAGAATTTTTACACAGTAAAACTACTTAAAGAAGTAGAATGCACAGAAGTGTTTGCCATTTCACATGTATGTAATATGTACATGTGATGCTGGTAACCTGGCCTGTGCCAGCAGAATGGCTGGCACCCAGAGTGTGAGCAGGAGCAGACTGGTGGCAAGGGCAGTGCTGTGTTGCCTAGGTAACCAGCCTAGCATTAAGTTTGTGTCCTACATCCCTGTGTAGGACACAGTGGGAGGAAGTCACTGCGCTGAGCATGCACAAGGCTAGCAAGGGAGGCTGGCTAAGGGAAAACTCTCCTACTTCCTTCCAGTCTAGTGGAGACTTGTCATTCTAGTCTGGCAGGGGATAGGTTGGGAGGCCCCGAACCACCACAAGCGTGCGGAAGGTTGAGCTCCCGGCTGGCCCACACTGGTAGCTTACCTAAAGAGAGGGAAGGGAGAGACCTCTTCTTGCCTGGATCTACCACGCAGACTTGAAGGCTAGTGCTTTCCAAGATTGGCATTCCTGGAAACTACGTAGCCAGTGGTGGCACGGGCCCCGCTCTCTGGTCCCACACTCTGGCCCCATGAAGGACCCTAAGGCTGACTACAACCTGGAACAAGCCAAGCTACCTGGACAATAGTGCAGCAGCCACCAGTGTTTCCAGAAGGACAGCATTTTTAAATGGGAGAAGGCGCTCTAGATGCAGATTTGGATTAGCCAAGCATAGAGCAGCTGGGTTTTCCTATGGGTTTTCTGGAAGGGATGGGTTTTGAGGCAGGAGCCCGATATCCTCAAAATCTTAGGTATTTTGAATAAAAGACCTCTTTTCTTGTCTCACCAAACCTCTGCCTACAGTACTTGGCAGTGGGCATACAAAACCCCATTTTGGTTCAGTAATACATGTGCGTATCCAGTTGTAATGATATGTATATTACTGTTGTTTATGTTATTAGCTGCAGTCCAGTTTAATATCAGTTTTTATTCTATAATATATCATCTGTATATTGTGTTGTGTGTTAACCACCTCGAGCCAAGTCTCCTTTCATCATCATTTATCCCCTTCTTACCCTATTACTTCTCCCATCACCTCCTTTTCAGTTAGAAAAGTAATAACCATACTGTTCCATTTGGTTGTCTGCGTCTATAACTTGTTTTTATTTACTTTTTGCTTAATCTCTTCACCTTTTTCACCCAGTCTCCCAACCCCTGCCCTCTAAGAACTGCCAGTCTATTCTTTATGTTTATGAGTCTGTTTCAATTTTGTTATTTTATTCATTATATTCCACATATAAGTGAAATCATATAGTATTTGTCTTTTCTCTGATTGGCTTATTTCACTTAGTATAACACTCTCCAGGTCCATCCATGCTGACACAAAAGGTAAGAGTTTATTCCTTTTTATGGCTACATAGTATTCCATTGTGTAAATCTTGATATTCACTTATCTACTGACAGGCACTTGGGCTGCTTCCAAATCTTGGCTATGGTAGATAACTAATGTCAGTTTTATAAATGTGCTTTTAGTGGACCAAACAAATATAAAGTAAATTTTTTAACTATTTTTTAAAACTTAAATCTGTTTAAAATATTAATTTGAAGGATTACTTAGTACATAAAAATAATTATTTAACTTCTATATACCAGCCTAGAGAGTCTGTTTAATGTGATTATTTTTCAATTTTAACAGTGAAAAAGTAGAAAAGCAAGTTTGATATTTTTGTAAGATAATTTAGGGATTTAAGTTTTCTGTTAGACAATCATGACCTTTTTCTCTTGCGTGTGTGTGTGTGTGTATATATTTAAATAAAACAAGATGTATTATTAAATTGTAGACGTCTTGTCCAGCTGTCCAAAAAAACATAAATAAAAGTTTTAAAAATAGATGAATATTGTAGGTTTATGAAAGGTTAAATTTTTCAGTATGTAACTTAATTCATACAAATAGCACTATCTAAGTAATAAGTAGAATATTTTTGATAACCTTTTCCTAGGCGGTATATCTCCCCTTTAAGCATTTTCCAGCTACATGTTATAAAGCACAAAGAATTACAATGATTAAACTGGGAGTTAAACACAATTTTTCTATTTCAAATTATAATATTCTCTCCTTTTGAGTGTTGGAACAACTAAACAAGAATAGTACATGATGCCACACAGTTATTGGTATTCTTAAGTGTTAATTAATGTATAAAGGAACCTATATCTGAGACCTACTTATTTTTTTGAAACATTAGAACTGAACACATAGAGAGAAGCTGCTTATGCCTGTAGGCTGTGTGATACTTCTTGTTCCAATACATTGAATATTTACATATACACTTCTGATTATATATATATATATATATATATATATATATATATATATATATATAAAGATTTTATTTATTATTTCCAGAGAGAGAGGAAGGGGGACAGGCAGAGAGGGAGAGAAATATCAATGTATGGTTGCCTTTCACCTGCCTCCAGCCACGGACCTGGCTGGAGACCTGGCTGGAGACCTGGCTATGTTCCCTGGCTGGGAATTGAACCAGCAACCTTTGGGTTCACAGTCTGGCACCTTATCCACTGTGCCACCAGCCAGGGCTGATTATTATATTTTTATATGTATTCTGTTTGGGGCACATTTAAAGTAGATAAAAGAAAAAGTTGTAACTGCAAAATAAATAAATTCCTCTTTGGTTCTTCATTCTTACAGACAAGATTGTTCTACCCAGCAAAGATATTTATAATAATAAAAGATAAAATAAAGGAAAGATAAAGAGCCATCCACACATGAAAAAACTAAAGGAATTCATCATCACCAAACCATTATTATACAAAATGTTAAATAGACTTATTTAAGAAAAAGAAGATCAAAATTATAAGCATTAAAATGACAATAAATACATACATAGCAACAATTGAATCTAAAAAACAAACTAAGCAAACCAGCAGAACAGAGACAAAGACATGGATATAGAGTTGTTTTGATGTGTTTGAGGGAAATGGGTGAAGAGGTGAAGAGAGGAATTAAGAAGTACGAGCTAGAAGTTTGTACTTACTAGAATGGCTAGAATGGCGATGGGGATGTAAAATACAGTACAGGAAATGGAGTAGCCAATAAATGTATACACATGACCCATGGGCATGAACAATGGTAGAGGGATTGCCTGAGGGAGTAGGATGTGGGGAATGGATGGGACCAAAGTGGGAAACACTGAGACAACTGTAATAGCATAAAATATAATTTAAAAAAGAAAAGAAAAAGCAAAGAAGAATGAAAAAGACTGGAGACTGTTTAAATGAGTAGGAATTTTGGTAGAAATTCTCTGTGAAACTATATGGAACTACATTAGGAGAGATTTAGACAGCTACCTAGTCATGGCTCTGCTGAACTTGCTTATGAGGGCTTAACAAAGTAAATTAATTGAAAACATTTAAAAATCCATTGAATAATTACTTTTCAAACTCATTATATACAGAATAAAAATACTTGATAGATCACTTATTACATAAATGACAATATTTTCAAATTATTTTTATGATTTACAGTGTTACAATTATTTCCCTCTTTGTCCCACCCTTCTATCCAGCTTATTGTCCATATCCATGGGTCCTTCCTATATGTTCCTTGACTAATCCCTTCACCTTCTTTCAAACATTCCCCTTTCCCTTACTGTCTTATTGCTGTCAGTCTATTCCACAATTCTGTGCCTCTGGTTCTATTTTGCTCATTAGTTTAATTTGTTTATTAAATTCCTTTTATAGGTGAGATCATATGGTATTTGTCTTTCATTGACTGGCTTATTTCACTTAACATGATAGTCTCCAGTTCCATTCATGCTGTTGCAAAAAGTAGGAATTCCTTTTCTCTTTTTGTTATGTAGTATTCTATTGTGTAAATGTACCAGTTTTTTAAGCCACTCATCTACTGATGAGTACCTAGGCTGTATCTTTAAGACTATAAAATATGCATAACTATTAATTATGAGTACCTTTTAATGACATGGACATTTAATATTAGTACACACACATACATATGCAAACATGATTACAAAGAAATATTCACTCTCTTTACCATACCCCTATCTAAAAGATGCATGTGTATGAGCAATAGAATAATAATAAAACTGAAATACTAGTTCAAAAATGTATAAAGAGCCCTGACTGGTGGCACAGTGGATAATGTGCTGGCCTGCGAACCCAAAGGTCGCTGGTTCGATTCCCAGGCAGGACAACATAATCAGGTTGCCAGCCAGGTCTCCAGCCAGGTCTGCAGCTGGAGGCAGGTGAAAGGCAACCACACACTGATGTCTCTCTCCCTCTCTGCTTCTCTCCCTTCCCCTCTCTCTGAAAAATAATAAATAAAATCTTTTTAAAAAAATGTACAAAGATAGTATATTCTTTAAAATTCACTTTGTATAATTAATTAAAATAATGCTATAAAGCTTTTCACAGCTAAAGTGTTCCACTTATAGCCACTATGAATTTGATTTTTCAAAACACTGTGGTCCTAAACACTTTATTTCTTATATCAAGGTCATGTTTGATTTCACTAATAAGTTAGCTTCATATTTATTATTTTCTCTTTCTAATTCAATGTGTATATTGTCTCCCAGCTTTGGTATAAGTAATTTTGCCTTTCTGTATTATCTTCTCCTATTTCTAATATATATATATATATATATATCTTTTCAACTTATTCAAGGAACTTTCCTGATAATAGCACTCAATACTCAATACCTACCCTATTTGTATCTAATGCTGGGTATGGAGATCATAAAAATTCATTCAATATAACTATTATTTGCTGTTTTTCACACATAGCAAATTTCCAACTTGGTTGCAACCTTTAGGGTGGCAGACAACCAGTTTGGTATTATTTATATCTGCCACTTTTCTCTGATAAAGGGGAATCCCACTAAATGTGACTGAAATATTTCATAGGACAACCTAATAATCCTCCAGCTAATGTATACCTTCAATTGAATCCTTATCTGTGTTGTCACATTATCTTGCAAATCCCTGAAACCCTTTATTCTTGTTACCATGTGATCAATGGGTGACTTGGCTACAGCTTGTAATCTCATTGATTTTTAGAGTTGTTTTGTCAGACCAGATAGATATCCTCATCCTGGAGGTTTCACCAGAGTAAAATGCTTTTTCAGGTTAAGAAGTAAAACTAGATGTGATCATTTTTCAGGACCTGCAAACAAGTTTTTGAATTCTATATATAACCTTATTTTGATGGTATTGACTCTCTACAGAAATCTATATCATATTGTCTAGAACTGTTTCTACCATCTGTATGATGTGAATATTGAAAAAATTATCAGAGTTTTGTCATATTCAGCTGGATTATTTCTTTAGCAACATAAACTTTCTTTAGTCTTTATATAGAAAACAATAACTGGATGTGATGCCCAAACATACTTGGAGACTTGAACCCTATTGTACAGATGACTGCCTAAGAGAAATAGAGGTCTTCGCAAATGTAATCCAAAGGTCATACAATTGCTAAAATGATTTAGCAATCATGACTGGCTCTAAAAACTTGAAGCAAATATCTCATGGTTCAAATATCAGATGTAAATTGGATTTTTTAAATTTTCACTTTGCCATTGTTGTTGTTGTTTAATTAATGAAGGTCATTCTAATAAGAGTAAACAAATATTTGCCGTATTACATTGAAATTTACTAGCTGGGGAAAGAGTTATTTGACTAATTTAAGGTATAATTTTCAAACATGTTGACTATGTTCAGTGGAATAAAACAATCAACAATTGCTTATTTGGGAGCATATGCCTTTTTTCTTTTGTTTTTTTAGTGTCCCCTCCAGGAAACCCTTTGATCCTACCATCATCCATTGTTTGTTTGTTTGTTTGTTCCACATTTCTCCTGACTATGCCTTTTTTTACCCTGAAAGGAAGCAGAGTTTGAGCACCAAAATATGAATTTCAAGGTACTTTTTTTAAAAAAAGCAAAAATCCAGCAAAACTTTTACCTCCCTACTAACTGCCTAAAGAAATTTATATAAAAGACTTGCTTCAGGAAGGGAGATATCATCACAGGTAAACTACAGGTTAATAGAATCTAATGTAAGATAGACAAGGACTTAGCAAGGCCCACTTATTCAAAGTCTTGCCCGTATCCCATTGTTAAAGATCACCCAGCAAGTACTTGTTTACCAACATTTTCTTTTTCACCTCCATGTCAATCTCCTAAAATAAACTTTGGATATTTTCTCCTATTAATCTCTCCCCTGTTGATTTTTAGCCCAGCTAGAAGAATATAGAAGGTGGGAGGGAAAGTTAAATATTTAGTGCTCCTATACCTCCATGGGACAGAGGACTGTTCAAGTGCAAAGCACATTTAAAAAAAGGTAATAATCACTGATAACATTATATTTAGCTCTCTTACTCTCCTCTAATTTCATGATTACTTTAATGATCACATTGCTCACTCCTTTTTTTCCTCAAATTTCTTTACCTTCATTATCAGCTTAATGGAGTTCATTTGTCTGTGTGCATCAAAGCCCAATAAGACACACACAGGAGTTTGGAGCAAAGAAAATAAGGGTTTATTTTTAGGAAGTGGCCCAGACTCAGAGACAGGCTGGCTAATTAAAAGACCTGGCTCCCTGATGGTAGTCAACAGACCCTAGGCTTTGTTCTTAGGCTTATTTGATGCTAATCAGAATCTCATTGTCCTGGTGGCTTAATGATTGGGAAGTGGTCAAGAAAGGGAGGAGGCAGATGAGTCAGGGGCTGAATAAGACCAGCCAGAATCTCCAGGAAAGAGGGGAGAAAATGTCATATTAAAGAAATGAATTGTTTATAGCATTATACCTTCAGTCATTTTTGCTTTAATTCTATCCTATAGAAAATTTTCCAATTGTGAGTAAGGCATTCAACAGTATTGTTTGTTTTTATGTCAACATTCTTTTTATTTTTTTTTGTTGTCAAACCTGAAAGTATTCTATTGACCTAAAATTAAAAGGCCAAAATGAGAAGTAACCATCATCTATTTAAGATCCAACAGAATAGCTAAATGGCAATCAGTGATTCAGACATAAACCCACGGAGCACTCCAAAGGAAAGAGTTTATTACAAAAAAAGCACCTTTTTAAGAAAAATCGGTCTTGGATTCTAAGCCTCTGGAATGGTCTGTGATAACAGTCTTCCAGATGTCCTGTAGCCTGGATAGTGGAACATTCGTTCTTAAATTCTGATGGTTATCTGTGGAATTTATGTACATCTAGCATTGATTGAAAAGTTCAAAAGTTTAAGACCTCAGGCTAGTTAAGGTAAAAATAAAATTGTTTTGTTATGTTTCAGCACACTCTGATTTAAATATTTTTGTTGACTATAGTGACTCCATTTTGTTTTTACTCTGCTCCACAATCTCTAATGCTGATATTTCTAATAATTTTAAAGCTAATAATTATTCATGCTATTTTCTTTTTCTACAAAAAATAGTCTGAATTGTTACCAAAAAAAAAAAGATAAAAGGAAATCTACAGACCTAAAATAGCATTATGATACCAAACCTACACTTGGCACCTTACCTAATTGCCATTTAAACTTAGTCAATCAGTCTGGAATTTTCTGGTCAACACCAATGAGGTAATCTGTCTCAGGGACCCTCTCCATCCCTTAGAAAGAGGTAATCTGCATAATAAAAACCTTGCCATTTTTCCTCCCACCCCCCAGTAGAAGATGTCCTGGTTTAAAAATAGTTTTATATATTCTTTAGTTAATAGCTCCCTTGGTGACCCTTCTTCCATTGTATAACTCCTGGGAGTACCTGTCTACTCTGTGTATGCAACACTACCTGATTCATGAATCTTAATTGTTCCTTCTATGAAAAATAAGGATAATTGCCCTGGCTGGTGTGGCTCAGCGGATTGAGTGCTAGCCTGCAAACCAAAGGGCTTCCAATTCAATTCCCAGTTAGGGTGCATGCCAGGGTTGCAGGTGAGGTCCCCAATTGGGGGATGCTCAAGAGGCAGCCACACATTGATGTTTCTCTCCCTCTCTTTCTCCCTCCCTTCCCCTCTCTCTAAAAGTAAGTACATATGTACATAAAATCTTAAAAAATAAGGATAATATATTTACCTGCCTTACACCATTCATATCTCTATTATAGATATCAAATAAGAGACTATATATAAATGCAACTTATGTTTAAGTATAAAGTACACAATTAGTTGGAAGAAACAGATATCTTGCTATTGATGAGACTTTGTAAATTGGAATATTAAAATATTTCTGTGGTATACACATTGATAGCTATTATCCACTATCAGGGACACAATCTCCTATGTTTAACAGAGTATTTTTACTAAAGTTTCCTGACCTAAGAAACCAGTGCAACATTGGTTTTTGTTTTTTTTTTTTTTAAAGATTTTATTTCATTATTTTTAGAAAGAGGGGAAGGGAGAGAGGCAGAGAGGGAGAGAAACATCAATGTATGGTTGCATTTCACCTGCCTCCAGCCACAGACCTGGCTGGAGACCTGGTTTGCAACCTGGTTATGTGCCCTGGCTGGGGAATCGAACCTGCGACCTTTGGGTTCACAGGCTGGCGCCTTAAGCAACATTGGTTTTTAGAATAAATATTCAGAAGCGAAAAGTTTTCAATGTTTCTGATCCCTCATAGTGAATAAACACTTCATTAATAAAAGTGCCCTTCCTCAACTTATTTTTCCCTGTTTTATATTTTCTTCTCTTTTTTTCTACTTAAACACTGAGATAACTTTCATTCATTTGATGTAAAGTGTTCTGTTAATATGGCTGCAGCAAGAATAGCACCAGGGGTTAAACAAGTAGGGTCAGACCAGATCTTAGTTTAGCAACCTCTGGGCTTCAGTTCTGGCTTGGAAATAATTTAGAGGCCAGACTCAAACTATAAGAGAAAGTTTATTTAGAACAGAGACTAAAAGAGGTCCTTTGAAGCTTTGGAGAGAGAAGAGTAAAGCTAATACCCTGCAGGGAAGAGGAGAGGAAGGATGAAGAGAAAGTTACCAGTGTACTCTGGGGAGGGAGAGCATGTCGGGGTCTTTGTCCAAAGTGCTTTTAAGAGTGAAAATTTTAGGGTAGGTCCCAAGAGATGATCTTGATAGAGTATTCATAAGTTTTACCGGTATGTCCTTTCAGGGTCATGGTCTACACTGATTGGTCAGTACCAGAGCAGGAATTTACTAGTCAATGCATCTGGGCCAGAGGTCAGCCACAGTGTGCCTTATCTGGTTTTGCTGCTTTTCTGGACCTGGTGCCGAAACAAAACTCTGGTGCATTTCCTCAATCTGTTGAGATTTTGCTTTCTGGCAAATGTTGGCAGTTTGACTCATATAAACTCATAACAATATTCCCCAAATTTGGATGGTTTTTATGTCGACAATGAGATAATTTTAATTAATGAATATTAATTACTACTTGGTTGGTTTGGAATTAGGGATTAATAAAATGGCAAATTAACATAAAATACTTTGATATGAGATCCTCACTATTTGTCTATCTGGAATGTTAGGTAAAGGATACTGTCTTAATTCTGCTGTGCACATTAAGTGAATGAGGAATTTAAGCTACATTAAACAAATAAATGAATATCTATTTTTATACTAGATCTCTTATAGAGTTCTTTGCCCAAAATTATTTAGAACTAGTATAACATTTAATTTCACAGTAACAGTATAATTATTACTACCAAGTTGTAGATAAGAACATTATTGCTCATACAAGTTCTATTTTAAATATTATGTTCATAGCTAAATATTTAATAAAATGTAAAGCAATATTTCAAAGTTTTGACTATACTTCATACAAGTGATAGACAATAGCAAAACTAGCGAATCTGAGTTTAAAACTTTTATTTTTAGAATCTCCACATCTAAATTGGAAACAGTATTTGAAAGGTAAGTCACAGCATCTTGACTTTTTAGTGGCTGTCCATAACATTCTTTTCACCCAATCAAGACATGTCAGAATGGGTTTCACTACGGGAAATAGATTAGTTGATTAGGTCAAGCCAGGTCTAGCCAATTCTTGTTTTACAATAAAATAAAACACTGTGATTTTCTTAACTTAAGTGGATATTGACTTCTACTATGGTGCAGATCAAGATTTATTATCTCAAATGATAGTCAACAGACTGGCTGACAATTATTGACTTGGGGTAAATCACAGCAGGCCACTGAACCACCATTGAACCCAAAGAAAGATCTTCTATGTCTCTCACAGCAGGATAAGGCCAATCTTGTATCAAGAATATAAGCTTCCCTAGAGATAGAGGTCATTAAAATATATCTTTCCATTTATTTGGTTTGTGCTGTTCCTCTAATATGTCTGCCCATTAGGAATGAGAGCATTCATTGCAGTGCAAAAGAGTCAGAGATAAAAATGTCTAATATGGTATGTAAATTTTAATTCCTTAGCAAATATATTATTTGATCAAATATGTCATTGAAAATATTCTTTGTTATTACTGCTATAAGCCTACTAATGATAAACCCAGTTCCTAAGACTGTAAGATTCAATTATGCATTCCTTACAGCATTCAATCACCATATTAGTATATTGTTTCATAAAAATTTTATTACCTAAACATCTATTTTAAGTGGGAACAACTGTTTAAAATCATTTTATAAAACCAAAATAATAACTTACTTATATTTTATCTCAAAATGTTTTTGTAGACATAATAAAAGGTTAAAATGTAAACCTCTTGTTGTCTATCAGCCTCTGTACACAAAATCTGTCAATATTTAGGCAAAAAATAAGCTACAATAAAACTAGATTAAATAAACACTTTGCAACCTATCCTATTTTTTTTGTTAAGATGAAAATATACTATCCTTATTGCTGAAGGAGGACAAATAGATAAATTAAAAAGTACTAGGCAGTAATCCAGAGACTATATGAAAAAAAGAAAAACACACACACACAAAAGAAATAGGTAAGTAAGCACAAAATGGGGTAAGTGCCAAACAAAATGAGTACCATAGGTAGGTCCAGTCCTAAGATGCCCTTCACCTTCTCTCAGTTACTCAATCAAATACTAACATGCTGCTGTAAAGTGATTTTTCATATGTAATGAAAGTATTAAGATCCCAACTCTTTTGACTTTAATATAGGGAGAATATTCTCAGCAGAACTATACTAATTAGATGAGGCCTTAAAGAGGCTGGCACTTTCTGGAGAGATAAAGTATGATGGATAACTCAACACAAGAGAGATTTTGCATTTCTTGCTTTGAAGATGGAAGGGAGCTAAATGACAAGAATTGTGGGTGGTCTCTAGTAGCTGAGCGTGACCCTGGCCAACAGGCAGAAAAGAGCAGCAATCCCCAGATGAGAACAACAATGATGACAACGACAACAGAAAGTACCTGTTATATGCAAATGCAGGTAAATGACCAGTAGAGAAAGTAAGCTGACAATATACACAAGAGACATGATGCTTGATGGGGATAAATCCTACAAGAAACCAGTGGGGAAAAGAATTGAGATCCTTCCGAAGGAATTGTACTTGATTAGGATAAGTGACCTCTCTTTCCCTGAAGACTAAAAGAGATTAAGACAAGGATAGATTTATATAAGTTTTTATTTAAGAGGAAGTAATTGGATTCCTGAATCACACTTGACAGGTTCAGTTTTTACCTGAAGTAAGAGAGCTTTCCTTTCTTTCTTTTTTTTCTTTTTCTTTTTTTAATTTGTGCTGAAAATGAGGGCCTACGGTTGGGTGAAACATTGTCTGGAGTGATTTAGAAATTGTCAACTAGACTCGGAAATCAAACCAAGGTTGTGTACCAGAAATTTAAGAAATATGTCTTACTGCTAAGAAAATTAAAATATCATTATGTATGTATTGACTGTTAGCCCTTTTAGCCACAAAAGAGCTACTTAAAGCAAATTAAAAATGTAAAAATATTTTTCTTAAAAATATTTGATAAAAGTGTTTACTGAAATGGCCTTTTTGAAACCATTGTTTCCTTTGATAAGTATCACACAAATCAGAGTACACTTGAATGTAGAAACTAATACCTTTTAAACACCATTAGTACTAGCTGAATGAGACAAAATGGAAACTTGGGTCAATATCCTCTGCTGACCTAAGCCTTTCCTTACAGCATCTGCCAGTCATTTAGGGGCAGAGCTATTTATTTAGATACAGCTTTCTGTGCATTTCTGAGAGACATATTTTTAGAAGTTTTGAGAAGAAAACTGTGAACTCATTCAGACAACAATGCTGTGTAAATTGATGGTTATGTCACCCACCCTCCTTCCTCATTCATGTTTTATGGCTAAGGAGCCTGCTATTGCTCAGGATTGGCCCAATAAATATGCATTGAATTCTAACTGAATACAAAATTCTGATCTTGGTCCAGTGAATTCATCAAAAACAGAATCAAAACAAATAATCATAATGACAGTGAACTCAAAACTTGATATAAAATTTTTTGGAATAAGTACTAGGAAAAGAGTAAACCTAAGATCAGACAAGAGCAAAAAAGAGAAGCAGAAGAGGCTCTCAAGGGGTCAGAACAGTCTGGCTAGATAAAGTAAGAACTTAATGAGTCATAACCAGACAAATAAAGAGTGGGCAAGGGGAGACTCTGAGGTGATAGAGAAAACAGTAAGTGTAATGGCTCAAAGGAAAAAGGAATATGGTGCCCAGATTCTGTATATTTGAAGGAGGGGCTCCATGTATTAGTTTGGATCAGGTTGTAAGGAAATTGTTGGGCCAATTTACCCCAAATCAAGGTACTGAAGTGGCTCCTGAAGGTTTTAAGCAGCAGTGAGTCTATCACATTTGTATTTCAGAAAGAGTATCTTAACTGAAGTGTGGAAAATGAATTGGATGTTGTTAGGAGTTTGACTCAGAAATTCATTTGAAAGTCTGAGAAATTAGAGTGGCCTGAACCCTATGCTTATTAGTTACGGAGAGGGAAGAGAATGGAGGGATTTGAGAGAAGAGTTTTGGTGCTTATTTCAATGTAGAAATGGGATTGGGAGACAGTAGGATAGAAAATAAACTTCACTGGAGCTGGTGATCAAGCAATTTTTAAGATAGTGAAAGCATAGAAATTTTACAATGTAACTGCCATTTATTGTGATGGATCTGATGCCTTAAAAGTCCAACATTTAACTCAGGATTTCTGAACATGTTGTCAACATTAGAACAGCTGAGATATTAACTGAACAAACTGGGTATCACGCACATGGTACCTTGATGCATGAGCCAACAATTAGTGTTAAGAGAAACAGATTTTTATTTACAGGATTCCAACCTTGGAGGGGCTGGGAGCCCTCCTGCTCGGAGCCCTGCTCTCCCATGAGACGAGCATTTTCTTTGCTCCCCACCAGGCTATAAGTCAAAAACACCGAAAGTTCTCCATATCCTTACCTGTCCTGAAACCAGTGTTATGAAAAGTATCTTAAATAATTTCATCTGCTTCTCCCTCTTCCCCCAACCATAGAGGGGGAAGGGGGGTATTTCCTATGTTGAGGTCCCCTCACATTGCACCCTATTTCAAGACTATACGGAAATATGTACGTAATTTTTGCCAGTACTTTTTCTCCATCATTATTGATGAGTAAGATACATTTGAGCAGGTAAATGTATAATAAACAAAGAATTATGCTTATCTTATTTCAAGAACTATCCATGGGGAGTCTGTAGTTTCTAATTTTAGTAATTTCTTCAATATTTTTACTTGCTTTCTCATATGTTGCTTTTTCTCTATGATTTTATCATTTGGTACTGTATTTTGACACATTTCAGCCTTAATAGTTAGGATATGAAGAAAGCAGTCCTGAATGTGTCTATTAGTTCTCACTTATTTTTAGAACATTGGTCTCTATTAACAAGGTTGCAGTTTTTACCTTCCCTATCCCTCATCAAAGAAGATCAAAATATTGTTTAATTATAGCACCAATGAAACTATCAATGTTCATAATATTCAGTGCATCTGTTCCCTAGTTGTGACAGAAAAAAAATTCCATCAAGGAATTGCTTTGCACAATTAACAGCCTATGTTATTGATTCTTTTTTTTCCTACACTTACTAAGGAAGTTGCTTAACTAGACTATATGTCTAAAATTTGATAATATTTTTCTCCAGAAAAAAATTGTGAAATCCTTGAAATGAATTATGTAATAGCTAAGAATAATTTAATGCCAATTATGACCTATATTTAAACTGAATAAATATTATTTGAGCAATTTATATTCACTTAGTTGATCTTTACTATTCATTTGACTAATAAATTCTATCATAGTAGAAATAGTCTCAATTACTATATTCTCATTTGTCAAGTAGACAAAAGTTACTTGAAATATAGATTATTACTGTGACTAAATCTGTTTATTTATAATATATGATTGGATAACATTATTAAAAATAATTTAAAAATATTTTGGCTCCTTAAACAATAATAAAATTAGTTTACCAACCCATGTCATATTAACTGCAAGGAGGTAAAAGTAGTTAATTAGTTAAAGCTTGTTGGGAAATGTACCAAAAACAAAGAGAAAATTAAAAATTAGAAAATGATGTGCTGAAAAAGACACAGAGAAAGGAATTTTTTTCAGAAGATAATTTGCTTTGGAAAATCTTAAAGATCTAAGGGAAGATCAACTGTGTGTTCTTTTCAAAGAGTCTACTAAAACAAGAAATAATAAAAGTAGTTTAGAAATAGTTTCTCTTCTCTGTGAACAAGTGCGGAATACTGGAATTGTTATTTCTAATCTGCTGAGAATTACATGAAGGGTCACATCTTTTAGCAAAAAGACCAGGGAAAACCTAAATGAAGAAGGGCAGAAGAATGACATTACATTTATAATTTTTGTGACTTGTTTATTCCATCTGTAAGGTTTTACATATTTTAGGTTTAACATAACTATCTCTTTTCTTATGAATACTTTATTCTTTAAGAAAACACTGTATTCTAATAATTACGTGCTCCAACATAACTTTTTAACTAGTAGAAACAGATATTTGTAATAATATCTGAACGCCTTACAGGCTTATAAGCAGTAGTTTTAATTCTTCTTGCATCATTTGCATTTTTCTTTCCATTCATCTCAGCTGTGACCTACATGGTTCTTTTTGACACAGTTACTATTTAACATTTGGTGTTTCCCACATTTTTTTCTCTTTCTTTTTCTTTTCTTTTCTTATCTTTATTATTATTATTATTATTATTATTATTATTTTGAGATTCAAGAAAAAAAAAAAAAGTTCCACAATTTTGTGACTTTGTTCTAACACCAGAGGGTATATTGTTAGAATCTCATCTGATCTAGGTCTGGTCTTTCTAAAGGGAATTCACACACTTAAAATGAACCAAAGCAAAGCTCTTGCTTTATTTGGCTTACTTTGCAGATGCCTTACTTCTCTATTTCTAAAGATACCATTTTATTTTTGCTAAAAAATAATTCTCAAGGTTATAAATGATACATCTATTGAGTATCTCTTATGTACATATGCATTCAGATGCATTATGCTTGCTAATTTTCCCAGTACATTCATGTCATACATTATAATGGCCATTTTATGCACAAGAAAAATAAAGTTTAGAGACAGTAAGTAATGCTTATAAGATAGCATTTGAAATCATGTCTGTGATATGGAGGTTTATATGTTTAACAGCCCTGTTTTATAAATGCTTTCATGAAGATTATATTACCAAGGCTACAGCAATTATCTGGAAAGAAGACAATTTTCTGTATTATCTCTAAAATATCAAACTGGTATAAGTAAAAGGGATATCATTGCATTAAAGTGAATAGATTGTCTATGAAAAATGGTAAAATAGGGCTTTAGATTTTATAGCCAGAACTAGGAGAGTAGTATTAAGACTGTAGAATAGATTTGTTTTTAAATATAATAATAATTGAAAATTACACATGTAGAACTATTTAATTTTTATACATTTCTATCACACTAGTCAGTTGTGAACTTATATATTTCTATGTATTTATGTGTGCAAATGGCAAACTCAGTACTGAAGGCAAATATTACCATTAAATAATTTTACTGTTTTTACATGTCTGTTGTCAAATTCTGAATGTTTGACATCACAGAGCACAATTTTTTATTACACATTTTATGTCTAAGTTCATTACAAAGTACAGTTTTATACTAAATAATGTCTACTTATTGAATTATTTTTGCCTCTATTAAAATTCCTTCCTCCACCCATTTTAGTATGCTTACTTACATGCATCATTTTTACCTCCTGGGAGTAAACCCTACATTGTCTTGGAAAATAATAACAATAATATAGTTACTATTATTATTTTTATTAGCATATTAAATGTGATGTTGGTATTACCATAATTTATTAACTTTCTATTTACTATCATTTATGATAGATGCACCCATGTGCACAGATCAGTTGACATACAGTTTTCTATGCCTCAGTTGGTCTTTTTTTGTTTACCTATTTATTTGGTCTTGATATCAAGTCATACTAACTTTAAAATATAAGTGGGCCAACTTTGTCTGTAATATTGTTAATGTGAAAGTAGTTACTGATTTGTCAGGAGAGATAGTAAATCAAGGCAGGGAGGAGGAGAGATACATGTTCCACCCACTAACTAGTCCTTGAAATTCCCTGTATCTTTTCCATCATCCTGGAAAGAAAGTCCTTGAAATTGTGCTTTCATCCCAAGGCCTGAAAAGCTGGACAGAGCCTGTAAGGTCTAAAAAAAGAAACCCATTAACATATTTGGGTATACATGCCCCTGCCCTGGAAAGCTGGTCTCACCTTTACCTGTCAATCAATATTAACTTCTTCATCCTCCCCCATGCCACCAACTGCATAAATCCTCAGAACAAAGGGCTTCTTTCTAGCTGCCCAGCCTCAGGCCACCCTCGCTCAGCTCTTGCTCTTGCAACCCCCTGCCCTCTCCCCCTTGCTCTTCCCTTTCTCCCCTACCTTGGCAAGGCCCATTCTCTTCCATGATGTATCACCAATAAACCCTGCTTGCCTGCACGATAATAGACTCACTAATCTTGTAATTCTTGACTGCTAGGAGAATCCAGTTTCTGGGAGTTTCTCCCATAACAGATTTAACTAAAGTTTGATAAAGCTAATTATGTAAATATGAAGTTCTACTTTAGGGAGAGTATGCCGAAGTGGCGGGAGTTATACCACTGCTCCACTGCTTCAATTTTTTTAATTCACTCAACTAAACCTTGATAATTTATATATATATATATATATATATATATATATATATATATATATATACACAGGATGTATATATATATTTACAGGATATTGCCAATGTCAACAGTTATTAATAACTATTTTTGAAAAATTATATGTGTATGTACATGTATATCTGCATATATATGAGGTCTTTCCAGAAAGTATCCATATACTATGAAAAATAGAAACTTTTATTGAAAGACAATACAAGATACAAGAAAGATTGTACATAGAATAATGACACCTCAGTCCCCTTCAAAGTAGGCACCCTGGTTGGGACCTCACACAGTCCTCCCAATTGCCATCAGCTGCCCCATTGTATTTTCCTGAGTCTCATTCCCTTTCAAAGGTGATTTCAGTTTTGGGAAAAGCAAGAAGTTGCAGAGCACCAAACCTGGGCTGTACCAGGGCTGAATCACCTGGGTGATTTGATGTTTCACCAAAAATCTCTGCATGAGATGTGATGCATGAGCAGACACATTGTTGTGATGAAGCTGCCAATCACCAGTTGCCCAGAGCTGCAGCCTCTGAATCACCTGGATAGTTTCCATGGCAGAATGTGCAAGCTGAATGCAAAATTTGATGCCTATTTGTGGCTCTACTCACCTGTCAATTCGTAGGAAGCCATAGCCACTTCCTGGGAGCTGTCAGCTGCATCTGATTCCAGGTGGGCACCTGGGTAAGGGAAACTCTATGCATAAGCCCACTTGGTGCTCAAGTCTCAGGGTCTGCAGTTGTGGACAGGCCATAGCTCAGAACTCTTCCAGCATCCTGCAGGAGAGTCACAGAACTAGCATATCAGCATCATTCTGAGATCCAAGGAAACACATGTCTCATAGACCCAAGAGCAGTTCTGCTTGTCATCTAGCTTTTGAATATCTGGGGACAGTGAGAGGGGAGGAGCACATACAACAAGTGCCATAAATCTCTGAAGCATCTGGATGGCCCTATGTAGGCTAGTGGATCAGACCATACCCCAAATAGAAGTAGTGTACCAGAGCCCACGTGGTTCTTGGCTTCTTCCTGGGTTCCGCACAGCAGCAAGCCCCAAGCACTGGAGCAGAGCTGAGACAGGGTTTGATTGCTCAGTTCTGGGATAGTAATGCCCCTATCCAGTGTTCAGTGCACTTCCAGGGTATTTCATACATAAGAAAATATATACAGTAAATATATTTATGTAGTCATTTTAAAACATACATGCACATTGTTTAGTACTTATCTTTTTTAAACTTAATATCATCGATACACTTTTCATATAAATATGGAAGAAAAAAGAAAGGTCTCATTCTTTTAAGTAACTTCACAGTTATCATCATATAAAAGTCCTATAACTTATGGAATGCTTCTTTATTTACTAACACATTTTTCTTGACATTAAATTCAATAATTTGTCATTACAAAGCATGTCATATTGAAAGTTCTTTAATATACAATATTTTAATGCAGGTCTGTGATAGTTACAGGATCAATTCCTATAAAGGAATATATTACTACAAAATTGTGTTTATTTTAAGTTTGATCAATAATACCTAACTATTATTTTGGGAATCTAAGAAATGTATATTCTCACTTTCTAATAAATAGCAGAATATCTGTTTCTATATGCTGATACATAAAATGTACTATCAATATTGACCTTTATTCTGACAATAAAAAATAAAACCTTGTAAGTTTAATTTAAATTTATCTAATTAGAACTTGTGTTCCGCATCTTATTGAAGATCTACTTAAATTTACTTTTCTCTGAAATGTAAGTGTATACCTTTATTCAAATGGATTATTCTTTTTATAATATCATAGCTATTTATCTCTGGTAAGTTTTACCAATCCCTCTGCCTCCAGTGGCAGTGAATTCACTATAATTTGTTTTATTAATAGTGAGTGATTTTTTTTTAATTTAAATGGTATTTTCCTTACCTTTGTATTTTACTTCGGTATGCTGTGGATAACACTGTATGTCTGACTGGAAGTTCAGTTGTCACAGTGTACCCCTGATCAACCTGATGTTCATGGTTGAACAAAATCTTAAGAAATGCCAAAATTCTTTACTCACATCCTGCATCAATGGTCATTCTTGAACTTGTTAGAAGTAGCCCAAAGCTAGAATCTTCTGATGCATTTAATTTTGAAGATTGTTTTTTGTTTTTGGTGTTTTCATTTTTATTAATATTTTGGGATAACACTAGTTAATAATATATACATTTCAGGTGTACAACTTTATAAAATGGTATCTACATATCATTTTATGTCTCTGTCACCATGTATTGATCCCCTTCACCCACTTCATCCTCCCTTATCCTCTTTCTCTTTGTCTCTAGGAGTTTTAGGGTTTGTTGTTGTTGTTGTTGGTTCTTTGTCAGTTCATTTTATTTCTTCATTTGTTGATACTTTTCAGAGGGCTAGCTTTGGAGGAACAGATGTAAATGTCATAGAAGAGGCCCTAGCTGAATAATTGAGTTGGTAAGGGTGTTGTCCCAATACACCAAGGTTGGGGGTTTGGACACATACAAGAACAGCAACAACAACAAAAACCTGTGTTTCTCTTTCTTTTTCCCTTTCCCTCTTTCTAAAACCAATAAATAAAAACATTTAAATATTGTAGAAGAATAATTGCAACTTACTGTTTGACTTTAAAATTTTAATAAATAGATTTACTCAAAAATATATTATGTCAACTTAAGAAACTTTTTAACACTAACAGTAAATAAAAAACAAGAACCATCTGTCAATAAGACGTGGTTTAAAGTAAATGCAATGAAACTGCCACAATACAATTAACTTCCTGCGAAATGCAATGCTTAGAGAAAGCTCTGGGACTAAGTAAGGCCTACCTCTCCTTTAAAAAAAAAAAAAAAGATTAGAGAAAGTCAGGGGTTGTTAAATACATCTTTGTCCCAAAGTGAGACAATCCTCATAGTGCAATAAGAAGGATTGAAACCAAATTGAAAAGATAATTATTTTCTTGATCATATAATCCAATATAATTTAAAGCTATCTCTTTAATACCTAAAATCATTTCAATATGGTACTTGTTACACATATTTGGAGAAACTTCCATAGGAAAATCCCTTTTAATCCTAAACTGTATATTTCATTGTTACCTGAGTCTCCCTTGCATCTTTACATATCACTCAATGCAAAGCATTATTTACCAAAATATAGAGAATGCAATAAAAACTGTCAGTGTCCTTTGGAATATTTACCAATTAAAGACAATTGTCGATCATATTTTTTATAATTATGGTTTCAAGCATACAAAACAAATATAATATATTTAGAATCTTAAAGAAGCAATTGTGCTTAAGGCAGTACTGTCCAGAAATTCAACAAACCTAAGGAGCAGAGCAAGTGTTTCAAGGATTCAAGTTTTAAAGAGAAACTGGTCCTCAGTCATATATTTCACATTAATTTTCTTTAATTGAGCCCTTTCTTGAGTATGTAACTTTCTGAAGGCAATCATGATTGCCCCAAAGAAGATCTGTGTTTTTCTGTAAAAGTCACATGCACAATTAGACACACACACACACACAAATAGTGCCCTGAACATAGTGCAAACTACATCAGAGGGAGAACAGGGGACCTAAAACAGAAAGTATTAAACATTGAAATAAATGTGAACATATATAAATCAGTATTCATAAAAGGTATACATACATTTAACAAAGATTATTAAAAACAAGTAAGATAATTGTTTTCTAAATACCTCATTCTTGTTCATATCCCTGGTGGGTAATTCATATTTTGGCAGCTCAGAGTGCAAGCCAGGGTCCAGCCCTAGACAGGAGGTCCATCTACCAAAGGTTCATGCAAATTCATGCCTACACTCATTCAGGCTGAAACAATTTAGACACTCCAATAAACCTACTGGGATGTACATCTTTGGGATGTAGGAGAAAACCAATCCATGAGGGGAAAAAAAAAGCATATCTAGACATGGGGAGAACTTGACTTTCAAAGATCATGAAGACAGTGGCCCTGTCCAGGAATCATTTTTTTCTCATCAACATTATAACAAAGTAACATTAGTCAAGAACTTGTTGTCCTTGTTTTCTCTACTTGAATATCCACCATATTTATGCATTAGAAGCAAATGCATAAATTTGCTTCTATTATTAGAAGTAAAGCTATTATTCTTAATTGTTACTAAATTAATCTTTCCTCCTGACATTACTATTTCTATTAATGGAATGGCAGTTCACTTAATTACCAAGTTTTATCTTTGAATTACCTTTAATATTCTTTTCCTTCATTTTCTGTATTTAATCAGGTGCTAATACTATGTATTTTACCTCTATGCTATTTATATCATCTCTCCTGTATCCTCAGACTCACTGCCATGTTTATACCTTTATCACTACCCTTAGTTAAACATATTCAATCTCCTCTCTCTACGTACCATCTGTTCGTTATTGTCACATTAATCTTCCCACAAGAATTTTGGTTACATCAGTCCCAATTTCAGTCAAGTTTCAGCAGCAAACAGATGGTACATTCAAATTAGGTAATTTGAAGAGAATTTAATAACAATATTTTAAATAGGTATTGGGTGCATGAAGAAAGGACACAGAGGATAATACCATACCCAGGGGTTTATATCCTGCTGTGGACAGGCTACCAATCATAAAAGAAATAGCCAGACTCACAAGAAGGACACTTAGGACTATAACTCACCTCACTGACCTTCTGTCTCCAAGATGTCCTCTGGTTGGCCAAGCTCAACTGGAGCCCAAATGCAAGGGAGGTCATGAATGTGGTCCAGCTAGATGGGTTTCCAGAGCATGTTTCTGAAGAGGCAAGTGAAAGACACTTTAAATCTCTTAAACATTTAATAGTTTCTCATTGCCTCCTGAAACAAGTACACTGTTTAGAACCTTTTTTTGAATGGCCTAAATCTTTCCCATTAGCTTTATTAGCTTTATTGGCCAAATTGGGATATAAGAATAATACCTGTATCTTTGTATTCACTACACTTAATGCCTTGCTCTGTATTGAAATACTTTCTTTCTTCCATTATCTTTATTAGCTTTGTTGGCCAAATTGGAATACAGGAATAACACCTGTATTTTCATATTTCACTACATTAAGTGTCTTGCTCTTTGTCAAAACACCTTCTTTCTTCTGTTGGTACATCTCTATTTATGCTTTGTGACTTGCTGTACCATTTATCACTCACATTTACTCTTCAGTGTATATAGAGTATGTATAATTTCAATTTCTATAAATTTAACTTCTGTCTTAATTAGACACTTATTTTATTCCAACTGCTCCTTGTGGTAGGAAGAATTCTAAGATGCCTCCAAGGTCCTTCTGTCATGACCTCCTATTGTAGATGGCCTATGAATTTAAGCAAGGCCAAGAAATATGATGGGGTAATACTTCTAAAATTAATTATCCTACCTTATATGGCAAAGGGATTTTTTTCAGATGTGATCAGTTGTTTTTGAGTTAATCAAAGTGGAGATTATTCTCATTGGACCTGACTTGTTAAGGTGAACTGTTAAAAGAGACTGGGCCCTTTCTTTTGGAGATTTAAATTATGAGAAATTCTCCTGCCAGCCTTGCAGCTTTGAAGAGAGACATGTGAGAAATGATGGGCAGCCTTTAGTACATGAGAATGGCTCCCTGTTGTCAACAAGCAAAAAAGTAAGAATCTCTGTTGGATAAGGAAATGGACTCTGCCAATATTCAGTGAATTGGAATAGGATACTGACTTTCCGATAAGATCATAATCCTATTTGACACCTTGCTTTTAGCCTGGTGTGACCCAAAGCAGAAATCCCAGCTCACCTGGACTCTTCACAAGTGGAAGCTGTAAAAAAAACAAGTTTCTTCTTGTTTTAAACCATTAAGTTTGTGGTAATTTGTTACATAGAAGTACAAAACTAATATAAACTTCAATTATGTCTGTATCTAACTCAACTTTCTAAATTGCATAAATTTCCTTGAAAGCTATACTTATATTCTATTTTATAAGATTCTCCACAATAACTTGTTGTTGAATATATGTAATATATATATGTATATATGTAAATACATGTAGAATATATGTAAAACAGTTAATTATCAAAAACCCCCAAAATGTTTGAATATAATATGATATATTTCAAACCAAGTTTATGATAGGACCTCTACCTTCCCTGAAACATTGAGATATACATCATATTGATATCTCATCTAGATGAGTTGAACTATTCAATGAAGAATGGAAATCTTTACATTAAAAGATTACTGTTGTTGTAGGGAGGGGCTTAGACAATCAGTATGTAATAGTGGTCTTAGAGTCTTAGATAATGACTTCCCAAATGACTTAAAATGATAAATTGTTGGAGCTCTATGGCATCTCAAATATCACCTCATGCAAATCATTAGCTTTTTAAATTACAAACAATAATATCCTTTAAAATGGCCAAACCATGCTCTTATAAAAAGTATGACAGAGTGTAGATAGATTCAAACCTTATGATTTATGGCACAGAGCAAGCTCTGTCATCTCCTTCTACACCCTGTTGAAAATGATTGCTCTACATAAATAGAAGGAGAGCCATAGGTTCCTAGGGGTGTTCAAAAAGCTGATGATGAAAATAATCTAGGATGAGTTACAACTGTGTTTTCAAAGCAGCAAAGGGTTGTCTGAATTAAAACAGGAATTAATGATTGTAGAAATGTACAGGAAAATTTCTTTTAGTGTTTCTCTGGCAGCTGAAAAGTTTTTCCCACTAAGCAAAATAAAAGTTGACTCAGGCTCTTAAAGGATAAATATATTGAGAAGTAGTTTTCCATTCACAAATATCAAATAAAGAACTGTGTTAGACTTAATAGCCCCAAGTGGACAAGATAAGTTACTCCTAAAAAACAATATTGAAACAGGAGATTTGGAGGGACTAGGAGGAGTAGTTAGCACTTCAAAAGATGGATGACTTTAACGTTAGCATTTTCTTTCTACAAATGGAGTGAAAACAGAAGGCAGCTGCTGTCTGATTATCTCAGATTCAGCTAAAGGAGGGTGTCATTTGTTCCTGCAATTTACAGGAACTGCATACAACAGTCATAACAGGAGCACATTCTCCCTGCCTGCACCATGTTAATCATCATTACTTCTCCTGATCACTACGGAAGGAAAAGTTGCAGATGTAAAGAAAACTATGCTCAAGACAGTGTTCTTCTCTCCAGATGAATTGAACAGGAATAAAATTTTTGTAGTTTTGTAAATAAAATGTGAAGGTATAGCTACATGTTAGCCACATTCTAATGAAATAGATTACAAATGAGGTGGCTGATCCTTAATTTCCTTTTCCTATGAATAAACGTTTGAAAAACATGCAAGACAGCTTCTTTTTTGTTTATTTTGTTTTTGAGTTCTTTACTCTGATTCACAGTGCTATTTGGGGGAAATTATATTTACATTAACTCAATGTGATTCAGGAACCCATTTCCAGTTGAGTTGATAATATATTTATTGGAAAATCAGCTGGATATTAAATTTATCCAAAAGTTATCTCAAGTTCACTTAAAATAAAGATACAGTTTTCTTAGTGAAAGCACAATTAATATTTTTAACATTTTTATATACAGTTTTAAAAATTTAAATGTTCATTTTCAAATTTTTCAAAGGCACCTAAGTGGAAGTATTTATTATTGACCAGTTAGGCAACTCAGTGTGATGGGTGTTACTGCACATCCTCACTCAGCTTCCATTACTCTGCTATTCAGACACTAAAAAGAAACCTTGCTGATCCTTCTTGTACAGAAACCTGAAAATACTACAAATGCGCTTAAAATTTACCACTTTAAGACTAGTGACATACCTTACTGAATTTCTCAGAGGAAGTAATTTTTCCTCAGACTCTCTTCAACTTTTGACTGAAATATAGCAGACCAAGTATGGTTTCTAGACCCTGACATTATCAAAAGCATAAATTGTTATTATTAAATTTAAATTAAATAGAGAGAGGTTCAACTCTCCTATATCAAAAGAGAAGAAAGTTAATAGAAATGTTTCCTACAGAACCTGAAGTACTACACTATCCTCTACTTGTGTTCTCAATAAAGCGGAGAATATTACTCTATGTAATGTAATTTCTCATGGTTAAGAGCATTCATACCTGAGAAGTATCTACCAAGAAAAATAATGAGTATATCCCTCCCCAGGAAACCATGAATGGCATACGGAGTGCAGACTTTTGATTCTTATAGCCATAATCAGAAGTGTTTCAGGCTCCAAAGAAATGTTAGCCAAATTTGTGTATATCACTTGGCAGTTCATTAAGCTTTTTTACATGAAGTACTAGCTGTACTGCCTCATATAAACTTGTGTCCTGTGTTCAAAAGGATCCTACTCACAAAGCATATAATATCAGTGAGGAGCAGCAGAATTGTGCAAGGCAATAGGCTCTGGGTCCATTATTGGTTTTATTTAATGAAATAAACACTAATTTTGGAGTCAGAAACATCTAAGGTATTTTGACTTAGCCTACATGTATTAACATTTTTAAATTTTTTTATTTATTATTTTTAGAGAAAGGGGAAAGGAAAGAGGCAGAGTGGGAGAGAGACATCAATGTATAGTTGCCTTTCACCTGCCTCCAGCTACAGGCCTGGCTGGAGACCCAACTTGCAACCTGGTTATGTGCCTTGGCTGGGAATCGAACCTGTGACCTTTGGGTTTGCATTAACATAACATTTTAAGCACATACACCCATACACAATCGTGAGAATATTATCTATATCCCCATTTATATCACTATTTTTTAAATAGTATTAAATATTTTTGAGTAAATAACTTATAATAGCAATATGTGCACATGGTAAAACATCAGTTTTGAAGGGTACAAAGAAAAATAAGAGACCTCTTTATTTTTCAGTTCCTCACTCTACTCTGTACCATTCTCCAAGCTAAGGACTTTAGTAACTTCTAATTATTTCTTATTTTATCTCTGTAATTCCAAATAAGTTTTACATTACCTCCATTTCTGAATTAATTTGCTTAAGGATTATTATTCCCTTCTATTTTGGATGTTCAATTCACTGAAAAATCCCTTTCCTATCCCCATATCTGTTATTAAAATTGGCTTTCAAATCATAATTAAGGATATCAAAACTCAGCATTAAGTTTTGCTTATTTTTACATTTGTTTTTATACTCTTTCTATTTTGATATGGAGAAACTGAATTTCCTCTGAATATACCCACCATACCCCAAGCAGGGGTTTGCTTCCCTTGTAACTTAGGTTGCTTACTTTCTATCACTGCTGCGTACTTATCTGCCTGAGAATTAGACCAGAACTTTCTTTATGCTTGAGTATAAAGAGGATTATTTTTAATATATCAGATAACCAGCTTTGTACATGACTTTCCCTTCTTCTGAAGAATCCTGGGATCATCATTTCATTATTGGTGTTAGAAAATTTACAATTATGTTTTTGCACATTTGGGGCTTTTTCATAACTATTGCATTAGCCCTTATAGATCTGTTTTAATGTGAGGATTTTTGGTCTTCTTTTCACTCTTCCAATATGTTGGGTTTTCTTTTTCCTTTTATTGTACTTACAGTAGTTTTCCTTTATATGTTCTCAAAATGTTTATTATCTTGTTAATAACCTTTCTCTAAATTATCTTTGTGTAGACCCATTAACTAGATGTTGAATAGCCTATTTATTCTCTATGACTTGTATCTTATGTTTTCATATCTTCTTTCTCTATTTTTATTCTTCTATTTTGGAATACATCTTCCAATTTATGTTCTAATTTTATTTTTATTTTGACTGATACTTTCACATTTAGAAGATTTTTTCTTTTAATGACTTTTGACTATTCCTTGAGTGTGTTAATGTACTGTTTTTTAAAACGTTCTCTCTTATCTGCTAACGCACATCACGCAAATCAAAATTTATAAAAGCATGACAAACAAAATGTGGCTGGTGTGGCTCAGTGGATTAGCACTAGCCTGCAAACCGAAAGGTCGCTGGTTCGGTTCCCAATCAAGGCACATAACCAGTTGCAAGCCAGGTCTCCAGCCAGGTCCTTAGTTGGAGGCAGGTGAAAGGCAACCGTACATTGATGTTTCTCTCTCTTTTTTCCTCCGTCCCTGCACTTCTCTCTGAAAATAATAAATTAAATCTTAAAAACAAACAAACAAACAAACAAAAACATGACAAACAGATTTGTAATGTGTGAGGCAAACACTACAAGCAGTCTTGCCAAAAGTAATATGGACAGGAAAATGATGACTCACAAATAAATTAGAAAATTCTTCAAATTCTTATTGCTGATGCTGTACAATAGTGCCTTTTTAACCTAAATATAAATAGCAGTAACAATTATTATTTCTCTGTTTTGCCTATTTTTACAAAATCTCTCTTATTCCTTCACTAAACCCTTAGCCTACTTCCCTACCCCCTAGTCTCTGTCATTCTGCTCCCCCTCTGCATCTCTGATTTCATTCTGCTTTGGGAGAGCAATGGGAGGAAAATTAAACAATTGTATTACAACAACAATAAAAAAAGAAAAACTTCTTTGTACCTATAAATGTAACATAGTTGATAAAAAAGAATCTTAAATACCAATTGCCTTAAAAATAACAAAAATAATAATTTAAACATATATAGATTTTCCAGAGCTTGGGAGTGTTTTATTTTAATCAGTGTCAAATATTTTCATTGTTAAGAGTGCATAGCCATTAGTACATTAGTAAATATATGATAGACTGTTTCAGAAAAAAAATCTTTCTTGGTAGTTTTCATGTTGTCTCCAGTGTCCTAATTCTACCTCTAAATTTTTTCTGTATTTTCCAAAATCCCTAATCATTACGTATGTGAAAATCTTGGGGTAGAAATAATGTAGTTTCAATATTGAGCATAGATAAATTTTGTGTAATTATTTCCTTATCAATGTTATTTATATTTGTTGTAAACTAAGTTTAAATATATTTTAAGTAAAATATAACAGATTTTAATATAAAATTAGTTTCAGGTATTTTTGGAAAAATTAGATTTTCTTGCCTGTAACTAATAAAAGATACATTCTGTGCATGAAAGTCAATTAAAACAGTACAGATTCTAGTTAAGTGATAGCACTTATTTCATTAGTTTTTAAACATTTTATTTAAAAAAACAAAATTATTGATAAAAATTGTATTATTCTTTACCCATTTTATGACATTATATTTAGCACTCTAACATTTGAATATTAAAAAAAAGACAGGACGGAAGCTAACATTTATCATTTATGTTACATACCATCTGATTCAATCTGTTCAAAATAAGGCTAAGATATTGGGTATGGAGAGTAAGGGTTCAAGAACTTTCTACATAATGGTGTCTGCATTTTTATCATAGTTTCTGCATGATTTCTGTCATTCATCTAAATTCTCACTGAGGCCTATAAATAGTGGAAATGAAAAGAGGCTCAGCTTATCTCTATAATGATCCACCACCAAACCACCTGAATGTGGGCTTTTTAGCAGAAAGGAACCTTTATAATATTTATTGACTATGCCTTAAAAAGAGTTTCTTCTCAATAGTTCCCATTTTAATATCAAAGTTCATTTAAAATTAAAAAAATGGAATTTTAAATTAAAAATAACTGGCTAATGGAAAATAATTATATTCATCTAAATATTTTTAAAACAAACAAAAACATTTTTCTGGTAAAATTCTAAATTTTAAATGTTTAATTACTATGCTTTGACCCCCCCCCCCCCACACACACACATTTTTTAAATGAAACACATTAATTAACCAGTAAAGTTTGCTTCTTTTTGAAATCCTCACTAAAATATTAAACTGGAAAATTAAGGGGAGAGAATTTTCTTCTGAAAAGGTTGGTTTACAACATGCCAATCACTAACATTATTCTATCCATCCTTTATAGTCCAAGTGCTATTTGAATTACTCATGAAACCTTTTGTAACTGTCTGGGTTCAAGTGGTATTCTCCCAGTGAATGCCTCCAAAATTATTGTTTAATGCACTTATTTAAGAATGCAGTCAAGGTATTTTAATGCAGTGCAAAAGGAAAAAAAGTGAATCTACCATTTTTGATAGTCAACAAGAAAATCAGTTTCATAAAAATAAAAATTTTGCATTTGAAAGCGATCAGGAATAAAATTCAAAATTTGAACGGTCATGTTGTATATAGGTTTTAACTTATTGGTAATTGAAAGCACTGTATTTTTACATAGAATTATGTGGTGAGTTCAAATTATTATTTTTTTAATGTATAGGAACTTGATTGAAATGGAGGCAGATTATATATGTGTGTATATATATGTATACAAATGTATGTAAGAGTGGATGAGAGTTGATAGATGATGACAGATGAAAATAGAGAGAATGATAATATTCATAACTTCTTTCAAACTAGATTTTTTAGTTTATTTTCCTTTAGATTACCTCTTTTACATCACCAAGAACAGAGAATCTGATAGTAATGCTGAGTTCAGAGTCAATTTTTAATCAACACTCATTGAATTGGAAAAATGACATTATTAAATCAAATACATGTAAGTTGTTTTACTGATTATATGTGGAACCATATGATTTTCTCTGTAAAATTCAGTAGGTACCACATGGATGGATACACCCAAAAGTAATACAGACTATCATATATTGAACTGAACAATTAAATGTTTTCACAAGGACGCTTATACCCACCACTCACTACATTAACCTCTGCAATTAAACTTTTTTTTTTTTTTTTGTAATACACAATTCAATTGTTTAATGATACTAACATGGTCAATATGATATGTGAAATTTGGGTTAATATGAACATGAAAAGATTTTTTTTCTATGGTTACAACTAAATTAAGGTATTCATTTCAAGTGGTGATTAAATCAGCAGCAATATCACCTGCAAACAAATTTTAAAGATGGACATGCTCACAGACATCAAATATAATTCTTTAAGAAACTTATTACTTTCTAACATTAGTGGCAATGCATATACTTTGGCTTGTAACATAAGCAGTACTTCGGTAATAACACTCAACCAGGAAATAATTTTATGTATACTTGAATTCTTGTACTAAACAGTGTGTTCCCTTTCACGAACCAGAGGTTGTTAGGAGTTTGGTGAGTGTGATGGACTGAAAAGAACACATGGAAGATTTTTAGAAGAATAAAACTACTTTTTTAAACTGTAATGGTGGATGATGACACTAGGTATTTTTCAAAATTCATAGCGCAAAGACTGAACTCTACCGCATGGCATTTTAAAAAGTCATTCAAGATGTCTAGGATGAATTTAGACCTTGTGAATGTACAAAAGAAGTTTAATGAAGGGGGTGGAGAAAAAGGGTGCTGAGCAACATAACTTTGGAAATTAATGGATATTGTTGTCAAATTAAGAATATAAAAATGCATATGAGTGCTATACTCTACACGATACAGTTATTTACCATGGTATATGGAATAATACTTATGACACTGATATCCATGTGCACTGGAATTAAATAAATAAGTGAATGGAAGACAGGTGTTGGGAGCACTGTTTTTCACTGTTGGACAGAGAGGTTATAAACAAGGAAAGAAGGTTAGAATAACTCAAATAGTACTAGATTAAAGTTGGAGACAGTATGAATTCATGCTGAGCTTAAGATAGAAAATGATATCATAGGAAGAAATATAAATATTTAGTTATGTGCATATATTCTAGTCAATATATATACTATATTCCCTTGCCATGTCTGCTCAGAGGTCTGAGAAGCAGTAACACCCAAATCTTGGTCTCAAATGCCAGAAAAAGAAACAAAGAATGTTTTAAGAAGTTTATTATTACAGAGCTGAGGTAGGGAATATGCAATATGAACCTGGACCCTCATGAAGTACCAGAAAAAGGTGAACTGGCACAACAAACAAACAAAACAAAAAACAAAAAGTATATCAAAAGTACACAGGAGCCAACTAAAGGAGAGTCCAATGGCCAAAACAAGAACAATTTGAACAAAAAATAAAGTAGTATTATAATCCAAAGCCTATAATAAATATAGGCTTTATATATATAGGCATGTGTCTATACATATATAAAAATTAAGGAATATATAAATAAATTGGGGATAGTATATATATCTCCTATGTAAAAGAATTGTCAATAGTGTAAGTCATATTGATAGCATATGATAATAACGTGAGAAAAATGACCATTTACCTCTATTGTATGTCAAAAAACTGTAACTTCAGTCTACTCATAAAATACAACACATCTCAGTAAAAGGATATTTTATAAAATATTTGACTCCTACCCTTTAAAATTGTCAAATATCAAAACTAAGAAAACTCAAGGACATAGTCCCACCTAAAGGAACTTAAGTAGACATTGCGCCTAAATGGGATGTGATAGCCTGTGTGAAAACCCCGGGGAAAAACAAAAAACAAAAAACATTAACTAAAAATGAAAGAGGTCTGAATGAAATATAAACTTAGTCAATAATTATGTTTTGTTATTGATTTACTAATTGTGACAAATGTACCATACAAATATAAGATCTTAAGAATAGGGAAAGTTGAGTATGGGATGTATGAAAACAAACTGTAATATTTTTACAACTTTTTTTTTTCATTGTGGAATTTGCTTTTATTAATCTAATCACAATGCTTTGGCACCTTTCCATACCAGTACATATAAATTTATCTCTTGAGTCATTTAATTAAATTTAGTTAATGTACTCATTTTTAGTTCAGAACCCAGGTGTACAGAATCGAACCAATGTCATCATTAGCCCACCTGTTGTCCTCTTTTATTTGTTCATTATTTTTTTTCCCTTTTTTGCTTTCTTTTTTTAAAAATTTTATTGTTGTTGTAACTTTTTTTTTTTAAGATTTTATTTATTATTTTTGGAGAGAGGAAGAAAGGGAGAGACACATCAATGTATGGTTGCCTTTCACCTGCATCCAGCTATGGATCTGGCTGGAGACCTGGCTTGCAACCTGGTTATGTGCTCTGGCTGGGAATTGAACCAGCGATCTTTGGGTTTGCAGGCCGGCACCTTAATCATTGTGCCACCAGCTAGGGCTTTACAACTTTTCTTTAAATTTAAAATTGTAAGATTACATTCTATTTAATAAATGGCATTGGAGTAATTGGACACACATATGCAATAAATGAAATTAAACTTCTTACATAAAATAATAAACTTGAAATAGAATAAAGATTTAAATGTAGGCCTTGTAAGACTTTATACCATAAAAATCCTAGAAGAAAACATAGGCAGTAAAACTATTATCTCTGTTAACAATATTTTTCTTTGATATACTCTTTGGGCAAGGAAAATAAAAGAAAAATAAATAAACAATCTTACATCAAACTCAGAGCTTTTGCACAGCAAAAGAAAACATCAACAGAACACAAAGATAAGCCCTGGCTGTTGGCACAGTGGATAAGGTACCAGCTTGCAAACCCAAAAGCTGCTGGTTCAATTCCCAGCCAGGGCACACATAACCACGTTGCAAGCCAGGTCTCCAGCCAGGTCCTTAGCTGGAGGCAACTGAAAGGCAACCATACATTGATGTCTCTCTCCCTCTCTTCCTTCCCCTCTCTCTAAATATAATAAAATAAAACCATTAAAACACACACACACAAAGATAACCTACCAAATGGCAGAAGATATTCACCAATGATACATCTGGTAAGGGACTAATATCCAAAATTTATAAAGAACTCATAAAACTTAGCACACACAAAAAAACAATCTAGTGGAAAAGTGCAAAGAAAACATGAATAGACACTTCTCCAAAGAGGGCATACAGATGGCCATGGGGCATATAATAAAGCTGTGCAATGCCACTAATAATCAGATGCAAATTAAAACCACAGTGAGATATCATCTCACATCTGTTAGAATGGCCGTCGTCAATAAATCAACAACTGAGGATGTGGAGAAAGAGAACTCTCATGTACTGTAGATAGGAATGAAGATTGGCATGGCCACCATGGAAAATAGTATAGCGAGTCTTCAGAAATATAAAAATGCAACTGCCTTATGACCTAGCAATTCCACTTCTAGATATATATTTTATAAAACCCAAGAAAACTAATTAAAATGAATATATGCACCCCTATGTTCATTTCAGCTTTATTTATAGCAGCCAAGATGTGTACACAACCCAAGTGCTCAATAAATGAGTGGATAAATAAGAGGTGGTCAATAAAAAGAATGGAATCTTATCATTTGAAACAGCATGAATGAACCTAGAGTGTATTATGCTAAGTGAATTAAGTCAGACAGAAAAATATATACCATATGATTTCATATGGAATCTAAAGAATAAAATAAGTAAGCAAGCATAATAGAAACAGACTCATATATACAGAGAACATACTGATAGTTGACAGAGGAGACGGAGTTGGGGCTAGATGATCAAAGGGATCAAAAGGATTAAGAAGTACAATTTGTTAGTCATAAAACATTCATGAGATATAAAGTACAACATAGAGCATATAGTCAATAATATTGTAATAACTATGAATGGTGATGGGTGGGTACTTGAAGTAACATGGGGAATAGTTTATAAAGTATATGACAGTCTGACTACTATGCTATAAGCCTGACACTAAAATGAAATAATATTGAATGTCAACTGTAATTCAAAAAATAAACTTTTAATAAATAAATAGAAGTATTCTAAAATTAAAGGTCATCCTAACTATAAGCCAGTAGCCAAGCTCTAGAATGATTAAGTGAAATGGATTAAGGAGAGAAGTGGAAAAGAATTATAAATTGATGTTTTGAACAGGAACTGAACAATGGCTTTTACATGAGTGAGGAAGGGTAAAAGTTTGGAAGTCATCTAATTTTATTTCCTATTTCTCCTCAGCATACCTGTTTTTGCAGTAGCCTGGTTTATGCTATGATCATAGTGCATACCCTATACTTCACCATAAACTTATACTAAGCCCCTAAAATATTTTTTCTTGTCCCCTTCTTTTAAATAATCCCCTCAACTATCAAAAGCCTCAATAAAATACCTTTCAGTCCATTCCCAGCCAGGGCACATAACTGGGTTGCAAGTCCATGGCTGGAGGCAGGTGAAAGGCAACCATATATTGATGTTTCTCTCCCTCTCTGCCTCTCTCCCTTCCCTTCTCTCTGAAAAATAAACTCTTTGAAAAGTACCTTTCAGTAAAAGGAGAAAGTAGTAATCCAAACTCTTTGATTTAAGAAGACTGCAGCATTTAATTTTTGTTGATCCTTTTTTTGCAGAATATACACCAGGTCCTAGTGAACTTCCAAGAAGTTAATAGCCCTGCTTGATTGTTGGAAACTGCACAAGTATCACGCCATGTATTTGATGCTAACACTTAGTCCCCAAAGTAAATATCTGTTCAGCTCAGTATTGAGATGTATTTAACCTGGTCATGCATACTCAGCTTTTATCCTTTAATCAAAGGATAGAAATGAACACCTGTTGTATCTGGGTTAATAACTCAATTTGTGTGGAAACTGTTAGGCTTATAAACTTCATTGTAAACATGGCCTCTTTTGTATGTTGCCACATTGTGTCTAGGTTAATGCCTGTACATGGAAAGATTTTTCATTAAGAAAATATACAAGGTTAAGAAATGAAGATATTTGGTGTTGGCTGTTGATGTTGGAGGCTTTGAATGAGGGGGAAGGATCCACGGTCTTTGTTATTAAACTTGAACCTCTTGTCCTTGAATGTCTTTATCTTCTTTTTTAATTTTTAATAGCACACAATAAGGAGTCAGTTGCCTATACTCAGTAAGGCTTGGGAAGGAGAACCTGTCAATGCCCTATGTTGCCTGTTAAACCATAAAAATGTTATAACTGCATGTGAGGGGAACAGTCATTTAGCTCTGTGCTTCAGTACTAAAAAATCTATTCACAGACACTGTCAGCAATAGAAATGTGTCTTTGGTATCATGATCAAGGTTTTTATTTTATGTTTTAATTTGTTAGGGTAAATCAAAACAAAACAAACCCTAGCAGCTTATCTTCCTTCCATGTGTTAGTAGAAAAGCATTTTTCATACCGGTAGCCTTTTTGCTATGTGACATTTTGATAACCAATCTGATCTGATCTATATTAACTATTTTCAAACACAGAATAGTCTATACAATAAAGTAAATGCAGTCATATCTTTGAAAAAAATTAAGAACATTAATATCATGTGAATTTTTCTTTTAGAAATTTGTCTTTATTATTTTGGATGATTAATAGATGATTTCTGCCAGAGAAATAATTTCAGTTGTTTTTATTGGGAATTTTGTCAAAAGTAAATGTCAACACTTACTTTTGAGAAAAGTTGAGAGTAAGTAAATACATACACTTTTTCAAGGAAATTAAAATATATAATAAAAAGATATTTTATTATCTTTTAAGTTACATATCAATTGAAATCCAGATATTATGTGTATTCATTTATCTGTGGAACAATTTAAATTGCACAAATAAAGAGTGGCTGGAATTTTTTGAAATGAGCCAAATAATATGTGTTAAAATTTAAAGTGAGCCAAAATTGGTGTTTAGAATTTGTCAGATATTTTTGTTCATAACCTGATATTTCCACTACTTCTTTTGATACATTAAATAAAATTAAGTCAAAATAATATTATAAAAGTTTTTATGATATAGTGCATACATACATAATATAAAATTCAAATATTAAAAGAGCTAAATACATTGTAGCATCAATTAAACTTTATTACCTGATCTGATCATTTAATTTTCTGACCTATATAAATACATATGTGTTTCTGAATGTGTTCCTTTTCTTAACAGTATAAATGGTTCAGAAACCACTGATATAATCACTGTCATTCTTATATTTTTATCTTTTTTTGTCTCCAGTTTAAATTCTACTTTCAGTAGAAGTATTGTTTGACTTTTAGCTTTTTAATGCTGCATTTAGCTATTTCACAACTTTTGGCTAATTTTTCACAAAGTTTATAAGCTATTATTTATTCATATATCCTGGTCTTTGGCCAAATTATTAGAAATGCTAAGGTTCCAAATTTAATCTTCATAATCTTGACATTTTGATAGTCTGGCTCTGGGATGGGAATTGGAGACACTGATTCCAGATGTTACTCCCAAAGAAAGCATTGCAATTTGTAAAATCTATCAAAAGAAGCAAAACATGTTTTGCAGAGGTGAAGTCAAGGTTTAAAAACAAGGGCTTCTCCTAAAAGCCTAGTAGCATATCTTTCTATTCATATGTGGTATCTGCTGTGAAATTTTATCAGTCAATTATATATGATTAATTATATTCTTTAGAATACCTTGAAAAAAAATTTAAATAAAACAGATGCTCATTATTTTGTCCTATAGCATTATAATTGTTATTTAAAATTTAGTGAAACTAAAGTTTTAAATCAGTAGTCTTAAAGCATTACATCAGAATGATGACAATTATTGTACTTTCACTAACTTAAATCACTATAGAGAATACTCAATATGAATGAATAGTTGTGCAACTTTAAATGATAATAAAATAATATAGGTAAGTAGTTAAAAACACATGTTAGACATTTCGGTCAACTAAACTTGACAATCAGTCTCATTTCAGTCATGCTGTGCTTGCTTGTATGTTGCTGGCCAGATATTCTGCACCATGCAAAATAGGGAATGATCATTTTCTATGACTATGTAAGAAGGAAAAATGTTTTATTTTTAGTATCTATAACACCATTTCTCCTGCTTTTGAACAGGGAGTCTGCATTTTCATTTTGAAATAGTTTGCAAATTGTGTTGCTGATCTTCAGTGAAATATATGCTAATTATTAAAATTATTTTCCTTAGGAAGAAGTTGAGGCTTACAGTGTTGGTAATTTTACTAAGATCACATAGATTATCAAGGGTATTAAAATGGAAGCGAGGTAGACTAATTCAAGAACATATGCTCCTAAACATTGCAGCATATTTCATCCCTTCTTGTTAAACTGAAAGATGATGATGATGATGATGATGATGATGATGATGATGATGATATTGCTACCACTGATTAAAATAATGATTATGGTAATGAATACAATGCTTACTATGTTTTAGACAGTGATATGAAAGCATTTCTTATGCAACTGCATTTAAATCTCACATCAACCATATTAAGGAGGTGCTATTATTATCTTTATTTTCATAGATGATAGTTTAAGCAAGAAGTTAAATAAATTACCCATTTTATAATTAGCAAGCAGAAGAATCAAGATTTGAATATAGGTCATCAAGCTCTGCAGTATATTCAAAATCACTTGTGACAGAATATATGCATAAACTAAAAATTGAGAATTTCTGTCTATATCCTATGTGACTTACATACATTATAAAGATATATTTAATGTATTCTTATTATTTAACTAAACAGGTAAAACAATCTGATACCTGTTACATTTAGTTTGGTTGCTATCTGCCATCTTAAAGTCATAAGTTGGCTTTAGGTAGAGTAAATAATCATCTTCAAATAATATTTCTATCAGCAGATTTATAAATGAGGCAATGCCTCTGTAGGCTTTTAAAGCATTTAGCCATCTTCTTTCTTCTCATGTCTAAATATTTCAAAACTAACTTGGCAAATGTTCATTTATCTAATGGGGTAGTCCAAGTATGAAGTAAGTTTTGATATTTTTGGTCCTAATATATAGAAGTAAAAGAAATGGAAGGATTGTAGTGTTACTATTTACTAGGTGTGGTTGAGTTGCTATTTAAATTTATTTTAGCATTAAAAACCAGACTTGACCTTATTTTATTGAGGAGAAGAGGAGGATGAAACAAGGACAATTTTATAGCTGTCACTCCTACAGCAGTAATTTCATGGGAATGTGCTTGGCACATCATGAACATTCAGTAATAGTTACTCCATCTTTTATTATATCATTCTTGCTAGTGTTAGGTTTTTAGAGAATTTTTAATCCCACCATTCCTTGGTAGAACCTGAGTTGAAATTTTACAATATTAGTCCTGGAAAGGAGCTCGCAAATTACTAAATTACATATATTCCATGAACAGGTATAGGTTTGATGAGTAAAGGGATGTACTTCTTCACTAACTTGTTACCATTTGTTGGACATAAAAACAAGACTTAGAAATTTACATTTCATATTTCAAATGCTGGAGAAAATCATAATACGGATCTCACAAGATATTAACATGTTCTGCTTTAATATTAAAGCATCCAGATACATAAAATCTCTCTGTATATTCTAGAGCAAGAGTACCTATGTAGATGGTTTTATTTCGCTCTTGACCTTTTACTATGATGTGAATCAGTGGCGTCAAAAGGACCCAATTTTTTTTATTGTTAATTTTGAATACTTCACTTTCTTTGTCCACTGAATTTTCTATTTGTCACAATAAATAATTTTTAAAATAAGAAATTAATGAATGTGAAAGACAGAAAGTCAATAATATGAAGTATTACAGAAAAGAGATAACCTTTTAGAACAAAAATGAATTAAATTATTATAAAATTCAATTTAGTTTTAGGTTTTGGGAAATCTAGGATGAATAAACACAGGATATTACCCAGTATGTAAAAGATTTCTGTGCTAACTACTCGTATTATTTTTTTTCTGAAAATAAGATAGTTTTGTCCCATTATTTTCAGGTAGAAATATAGCTATATGATTTAATTTTCCACAATCACTACACAATTGTCCCATAGACAAAGAAATTTGTTCAAGTTCAGACACATTACTTAAATTGAACTAATGTATCTTGTTTTCTTTTTTTTTTTCTTGGTTGTTTGTTTAGGCTGTATGGGAGGAATTGCTTTCTCTCCACTGAGGTTGTTCACTTTAGGAGAAAGTTTATGTTTCTAGTCACCATAAATTCTATCAACACTTAATTTTTTCCTCCATTGAAAATAAAATTTAAAGACAAAAATTTAATTTAACAAAATAAACAAACCTAGCATTTCTGTGCACATACATAGAATACATGAGAAAATAATAATATGAAGAAATACATGAAGTCATGTGCTTTACTTATAAAATGGGATTCCAGAAGAAGCAGTAATTTGTTAGGGATTAACAAATTATGTCTCTCCAAAATCCAGAAATTGAAATCCTAATCCCCAATGTAATCATATTTGGAAATAGGACTTCGGAGAAGTAATTAGGATTAGATGAGGTCATGATGTCCAGGCCCTGGTCTGATGGGATCAGTGACCTTATAATTAGAGACACTAGAGTGCTTGCTTTTTCTTTCTCACATGAGGATGCAAACAAGAGTGACAATCTGTGAGCAATTTAGAGAGTGCTTATCAAAGAATGAATGTGCTGGCATCCTGGTTTTTAGAGTTCTAGCCTACAGAATTGTTAGAAAATATATTTCTGTTGTTCAAGCCACCTATTTATGGGAATTTGCCATGGTTGCCTGAGCTGATCTGTACACATTTCAAAAAAAAAAAAAAAAGAGAAAGGAGTATATTATATATTTCAAATTCATTAGGAAGGATTTTTCTGAATCTTTGAGATAAGCTTAAGAAAAGTGCACTGAAAGTTATCATGTTTAATTGTCTGAGGGTATTTTAGGTCAATTATGCAAATTAATATAGAGTTATTATCTAAATGTGACTCTTGCATTAAAAAATAATCATCAAATAAAAATTTTCTTTTGCTATGCATCTTAAAAAATTACTTACTCTGCATTACACTTTTACATTTTAATAACGTGCAATATATTTTAACATTATATATTCTAATATATGTATATTTAGGGTGAACGGTGAGAGAGACAGAGAAAGAGAAGAAAGGAAATATATTTTGGGATTAGTATTTAAACACTTCTTACTCTCTAATTACAATCTTATTGATGAAAGAAATCTATGCCTTCATGTTTTTACTTTTATCTCCTCTGATTAATCATCTATTGAGAAAGTTTACTTATTCCCTAAAAATGTCCAACATTTTACTGGCTCTGTTTTCTTATAAGATTTTTATGGTTTTTGAGTCCTACATTTAAGTCTTTAAACTATTCTGAGTTTATTCTTCTGTATGGTGTAAGAAGGTGGTCTAGTTTCATTTTTTGCCTGTATATGTCCAATTTTCCCAACAATGCTTTTGTCCCACTGTTTGTTCTTGACTCATTTCTCAAATATTAATTGACCATAAAGGCATGAGTTAACTTCTGGGCTCTGTATCCTACTACATTGATCTATTTGTCTGTTTTTATCCAAGCGCCAAGCTGTTCTGATTACTATGGCCTTATAATATAGTCTGATACCAGGTAGCATAACCCCTTTAATTTTATTCTTTTTTTTTTCTCAAGATAGTGGTGGCTATTTGGGGTCTTTTGAGGTCCCATATAGATTTGCCAACTATATATTTTATTTCTGTAAAACATGACATTGGTTTCTTGACAGGAATTGAATTGAATCTATAGATTACTTTGGTGTTTGGCATTTTCAGTTATCTTTAAGTATTCCTTATGAGTGGACCATGTTAAACCGACAAATAGCTACAAAACCAGATTTTGTTATGGGTCATATCAGCATCTTGGCTTTGTATCTGTCTACATGCCCACATGATCTAAGAACAGTTCCTCTCCAAGTGAGTAATTTTGGAGTCCTCCAGCCTCTTCAGACCTGCTGACACTGCCAGTAGGAACTTTAATGATGGTAATATTTATGATGTTACACTTTTCTAGCTTCTAGTCAAATAAGAGATAAGCCAATTCATTTGAAGTTAGCATTTATAGTAGCTGATAGATGGTAAGAGTGATTAATACCTTAATAATTTATATTGGAATGAGTCTCCTATTAGTAACACTTATTAAAACAAAGAGCCATACATTATCTTACTTCCTAATAAATTTTTATGCCAAATTGTGGTAATGTAGATTGAACACTTTTAGAAACATCAAATGTTTTCACTTGACTAATGTTAGGTATTTTAGAATATGCATATTGCATTGTTTTAAATCATTTGAAAGGTGATTCTTTCAAAATTGTTTTTACCTTCTGAAAAAACTGAATCAATGGGACTATCAGAAATATGTTTAAGTATTTTTAGGAATAACTTTTATTGCCTTTACTCTTTTCCTTTTCTTTAAAGAATTTAACACATCTTGATTATATGTTATCACTCATTTATTCCATTATTTGAGCACTGAACATGTGCCATAAACTGTGCTAAGCAATGGCAAAGGGATTGAGGAATTTTGATATAAAGAATATAGATATTAAATATCAATACAAAAATATATGAATACTTAATATTCAAGAAAAGTTCAGAGCACATGCAGCAGAAATAAATTCAAAATGTAACAGAAGATAATATCCATAAGCTAAAAGTGACTTATACATGTGGATCAATAACTCTCTCTAGCTTCCAGTAAAATTAATTAAAAGTACATTGATTCTCTTTATTGTAAAATTCTAAACATAAACGGAAAATAACAGCACAAGAACCAAGTCAGAAAGGAGTATTTCCTTCAATGATGTAAAACTTATGCTGGCTTGAGATTTCTTCACAGCAGCTCTGTGTAGAAACTTATTTATTTTGCCTTCCAAATAATTGAACAAAATGTATACCATTTATTTCATAACAGGACAAAATTACAGGCACTGAGCAAGATCAAAGGATGAATAAAATACAAGCTCTGCTTTAGATCTCACTTAATTTGATAAGAAAGAGACAAACATGAAAGTAACTGGATAATCCAAATGTAAGGAAAAGTAAGTGTAATACAAAGTGGTTTAGAAACAGAAGAGGGAACATTAATTTCAAATGAGAGATTCAGGAAATGATTCTTAGAAAACATGATGCCTCATTCCTTATCTTTCTTGATACTAGTAATATTCACAGGACATTCCCAGTAGAAATCACAGCTTGGATAGAAGAAATAAGTTGGAAATTAAAAAGTTTAAAAGAATTAATAGTGAGGCCCATTGTATTGTAGGGCGTGGGATCCTCTCTATGCTTCAAGCAAACAAAGCTGTTGATACCATTAAGCTACACGGAAGAAGGTATCAGGGTTAGATTGGTTGAGTCCCTTTGCAGGCAAGTAGCCTCTATTTACTCCAGTGTAGGTGTCCTTACTATCATTTTCTTTTCAACAGAAACAAGATGCATTAACTAATGTAGAAGCTGGAATCAAATGCGAAATAATCTGATTGCTGGGATAAACAGTTTAAACAAATCATTTTGTGAAAGAAGGAATCATGGACACATTTTAAATAAAGGTTTGATCATTAAATGCTGACTTTAGGTAAATACATGAATAAAGTAGAAAGCAAAATGAAATGGGGTAATGTGTTCGCCAGAAAATTACTGGGGAATAGAATTTCCAAAAGTGTGATGGAAGTGTTGTTCTGATGGAAAAACAGAAAAAAGATATACACAGAAATATTATTTTAAAAGATACAGATCTGATTTAAAAAGATACAGATTAACCCCCTGGCTGGTAGCACAGTGGATAAGGCAGCGGCCTGCGAACCCAAAGGTCGCAGGTTCCTTCCCCAGCCAGGGCACATAACCAGGTTGCAAACCAGGTCTCCAGTCAGGTCTGTGGCTGGAGGCAGGTGAAAGGCAACCATACATTGATGTCTCTCTCCCTCTCTGCCTCTCTCCCTTCCCCTCTTTCTAAAAATAATTAAATAAAATCTTAAAAAAAAAAAGATACAGATTAAGTACAGCGGATACTAAGAAATAGGTGAAAATTTATATGCAATAAAATTCAGTAAGAACAAACTGTTTTTACTACTTTAATTTCTTCAACAGCTCTTTGAGATAGTGTTGTATTTTTTTAATGTATACCCATTTCAAAGATGAAAACACAAGTTTGTCCAAAAATGTAGTTATTTTCAGAAGGTCAAATAGAAAATTAGTTTGGATCCAGGGAGAGAATTTAAGAACCTAACCCTTCCGTATATTTTTGATATCATAACTTTTTTTCTTTCATATATCAGAGACCTTGTTATTGCAAAGAGAAAAGATAGAAAACATATTTACTACACTATTTCAGTATATTGTTAAACTTCACTTGCAAATTGGCATAGTAATATCAGAGACTGTTGTAATTTTTAATGGTAAGAATAGTTAAACAAGAATAGTTACAAAAAAGTGCTGTATTTTTATTTAAAATATATTTTTCCTTTGTTCTTGTACGTTAAGTATTTTACTATGTGCATGGTATGCAGTCTGAAGTCTCGAAGAGCTTTTATTTTCCTTAAGGAAGAACAAAAAAATATAAATATTGAAATAAGCAACTTGGAAAATGTTACTCCGAAAACAAAGTGACTCCTCCACTACAGTTTATTATCTTCATCCCCATTTCCAGATGCCACCTATACTCACACAACTCTAATAACATTAGCTTAGCTCTGTAACTGATAACATCTTTTCAGAACTCATATCTCTACCTTAATTTTTATGGCACTATGTCATGTTCTACCTTAAACTATCTTTGTGACTCTACTCATGTTTCTATCACCATGACTCCTAAATTATATACTTTCCCTGTAAACATAGGTTCTAAACAGTAAAATTTTCTCTATATATTGAAAAAAAACAAGCTTTATCTTTAAGGTTTCTTGTAAATTTGAAAACACAAGGTTCTCAGAAATTCTATTGCACAAGAGTGCTTCCTGCAGAAACTATTTTATTTTTTGTAAAGAGAGTAACTGATATTTGAGCAGTAATCTGAAAGTGTTATGTTAATCCAAAACAAAATGCGTAACCATATTTTCTAGATATTGTTGTTATTTGTCAGAATACCTGAAGTTTTTATTGTATAAAAGTTCCAGGATTAGGTACCTAAATTTGTAAGCATTTCAAAAATAAATTTTCATTCTCAGTGAGCTTATTAGGGCTCAATTAATAGTAATTTATTAAAATAAAGTTAAATGAATTGACTCCTAAATTACATTTTTTGGTACTTAAAAATACAGCTGTCGGTCTGATTGGTGTGGTTCAGTGGATTGGTGCTGGGCTGCAAACCCAAAGGTCACTGGTTTGATTCCCCAGCCAGGGCACATAACCAAGTTGCAAGCCAGGTCCCCAGCTGGAGGTAGGCGAAAGGCAACCATACATTGATGCTTCTCTCCCTTTCTTCCTTCCTCCCTGCCCTTCTCTCTGAAAATAACATATAAAATCTTAAAAAAACACCAAAGCAAAACCAAAAAAACGTACTGATTTAGCTAAGGACTTACAATATTTAATCAAAAATACTTAATATACCTATTTTCTGTGATAATTTTCCCAATGTATGATTCCTTTAAATACAGAAAATAATTTATGACTTACACAATGTATTATATGTAATAAATTTAATGTAATTTTACTTGAAAGTGTTGATATTTAAAAATAACTGGGTGAAAATTATTGCTTTCTCTACCATAAGCTGAAAAGTTTTCAGGCTAAGAGGGCTAAGGTTAACCAAAATACCATATTGTGATCTATACAAATAAAAATGTATCCTGTGAGAATGTAAGCATCACCTTAAATATTTTTGGTTTGTCCTTGCTCAATACACCTAAAAATACCTAATCATATTTTATTTAGGGCTGAATACAATTTCTAAGATTCAAAAAATAAATTCAAAGAATACCTAAAATGAGCTATTATAGTACGTAGATTTAACCATATACAATAATTAAACAATCAAATATGTATATCAAAGAAATCAATAAATTAGACTCACATATTTCAAGATTCTGGTATTGTTACCAGGGAGAGAGAATGGAGTCAGGGGCCCCCTTTCCCTCTGACCTTGTTCCTTGATTTTTGTCTTGCTCACAAGACACAAATTCATGTGAGAGACAAACATGTATAGTGGGAATAAAATATCAAGTTTACTTATGAAACACATATGAGCACAAAGCTGCAAGTAGGACCTGGCAATGCCCCATGTATAGAGGGAACAAAGTTGTTAGTAAGTTCGTTCTATACACTTGAGTCAAGACTACAAACGGACACTCAGCTAACCTGAGTGTGCCTATTATTGGGGTTCAGGGGTTATAGACCTCAGCTGCTAGGTTCTCCCTCCTAAATTTCTGGAATAATGTACAGCTATAAAGGCTTTCTTTCTCAGTAAAGACTCTTTGTCTTAGTAAAATTGTTACGAAGGGTCCCTTTTTCAGTATAGTCTCCATGACTTCCCTCTTCCTGTGCTGTGATATTGGAAAAACTTGGCAGTCTTATCGGACCAGCTCAGGGCTGCTGAGTTAATTGGAGAGACATGACTTGCTTTTGTTTTCAGCCTCCTGTTTTAAGTTCTCTGTTAGATTGTAATGGTGGGGGTTCTGCTTTGTTTTCTCAGCTGCTCATTTCTAGCTGGTACCTACAGTAACAGTACTATCCTCCATTTCCTTTTCATAGAACAATTAGTGAAGCCCTTTGCCCCTTGTGAATATATTGGTGTCTTAGCCTTCATTTTTATCCATTCACTTTTGATGTCCTGATGTAATACAAAATTTCTAAACAAGTGACCTATTGCTACATTTTGTCTGGTGTATTCTAACATTCTAGTTCTCTCACACATTCTGTCAATAGCTATCACTTATGTACCAGACACTATTCTAGTGCATGGGAATGCAGTAGTAAATAAAATAGGTCAAGTTTCTGTATTTATTCCACTTATATACAGAAGCAAAGTATGACAGTTGAAGCACAGATTTTAGAGCCACTTGGCCTAGGATCAAATCCCAACTCCTTTATAATTGTTAGTTTTATCATTTATAGTAAATTACATTATCCCCTTGTGGCTTACCTTCCACTTTTATAATACTGGGATAATTTAAAATCCCTCATATGGTTAAATGAGTTAGTCTAAATAAAGTGCTTAGAACAATGCCTGACACACAGTAACGCCCATATGTACGTTGTTTAATTTTTAGATAATGTGTAGGTGTTAGGTCTGGCGAGAGTAAGAGGCGAAATGACAAGTGAACAGGCCACAAGTTTAAAATATTTATTTGGCCAGTTGCACGAGCCAGCTGAGACCAAGAGGGCAGGAAACTGTCAGCAGCAAACAATAGAAAGCAGGGTTATTTAAAAGGCGATAAGGGGAGAAGGAGCTGAAGGGACTCTCTGTTGGTGGCTTTGGGGGAATTGGCCCTGAGAACAGAGAGACTTACTAAAACAGAGAAATTACTAAGTTCTTGTCAGCAGACCAAGGTACCTCTGAAGGACACGGGCCTTTACTGGTGTCAGCAGTTACTGTGGGGGCAGCAGACTTATTGGGGTCAGGAAGTCCTGACACCAGCAGCTACTGGGGGCGGGGCTTGCTGACACCAGGCCTGGAATCCCAGAACCGGGATCTTATGCCTGTGAGTAGGGAAGACAGTTCAAAAAGAAATAAAAACCTAAGCAATGTATCAGACAATAGGGAGTGACAGATTATTGGTTACCCTCCCTGATAAAGTGAAGGAGAACCATCTGGGAGAAGAGCATTGCATGCATAGGCAGCAGTGAGTACTAAGGTTCTTGAGGAAGAGCAGAGAAGCTGAGGGTGAGCAAGCTGCACAGGAGGAGTAGGTAATTGTGCCTGTTTTATTTTATTTAATTTTGGAGACCTTGATTCAACAGCTGCAAATCAGCTTTACTCTTTGCTCAAACCAAAATCATATGAGTCTCTTGAAAGAATGCCAATAAAATCCATGACTAACTCTGGATTGTTATGAATCCATATATCATGTTCTTTGAAGAGATGAGGGTGTTACCATCTCTGGAGAAAGAGTTGAACTCAAGTATCGTGATGATTTGCTAATTTTGTCAAGTTTTTCAAATCAACTTGATTCCATTTCCTGGCACTTCCCACCCTTCTTTACCTCCCTTCCCAGTGTTAGAGACCTAAGAAGTACGGGCCAACTAATCTGGCCAATGATTTGAATAGTGCTGAGTCATATCCACACAGTAGACTGAAGCCTTTCATGTAGGCCTTCACAAGCACGGTCTCACATATTGCTGACAAATAGATCTTACAAAAAGAAGTTTTAACTGAAATGTAAACATATTCAGTATACTTTCCTTATCCATATTTATCTGACCTTCTAGTTAAAATATTCGATGTTTCCACAGTGTTGTCATACCATGTCTACAGATGTAGAAAAATCAGACATTTAATTTTCTGAAGCCACCATGCCTTATTGAAATCTGTGCCACTATTCACTAAGTTCCTTCTGTTTACAACTGTGCCTTATATTATCCACAGCTTTTCTTCACCTCCTTGTAGGGAGTAAATTTCATTTTCTTCAAGAATCTGCCCCTGACTCTTATTTGTTACAAATAATATATTGTTAAGGGCTTTGGTAATCCTAGGTATGTAATTCTTGTTTGAAATGCCTTTTTGTGTATGTAATTCTCTTTTCCAGCTATTGGCTTTTAATCAAGTTACTTAATATTTCTGAGCTTCATTTTCTCCCTCTATAAAACTTTTATCAAAAGTTTTCATGCCTTACACAGTGCCTAGCACATGCCTTGTGCTCAGATTAATGCTATCTTTAAAACTGTATATTGTATATTCATATGCATCCTTATTGAATTGCCCATACTATATTTTAAGCTTCATAGGGCAAAAAAATAACTTGTCTTATTCTTTTGTTCTTTAACCATTGCCAAGTTTTTAAAGCCCTATTAAAAAAGAAAGAAAGAAAGAAAATGTAATGTCACTTGCTCTTTGGAATATCCACAATTAGAATATCTATTTATTTTTAAGATATTTTGGCAGACTTACAGGAGGGTGTTTGGAGGTCATTTGGGACTTAAGCATAGATGAAATCTTAGAAGTTGGAAATGTATCTATTGACTCTGAATAGAACACATTTAATGTGTGATGAATAAGGCAATATATTTCTTATCTTTTGATGAGGACCTCATAACACCTGTTTTTTGTGTGTATAGGAAGAAAGAAGACTGATACCAAAATACACACACACACACACACATCTGTGTGCTTTCTTCTCAAAAAGATCAAATTAGATATCACACACAAAATTTTTTTTAAAGATTTTATTTATTATTTTTAGAGAGTGTGGAAGGGAAAGAGGCAGGGAGGGAAAGGGACATCAATGTCTCACCTACCTCCAGCTACAGACCTGGCTGGAGACCTGGTTTGTAACCTGGTGATGTGCCCTGACTGGGGAATCGAACCTGTGACCCATGGGTTCACTGGCTTGCACCTTATCTACTGTGCCACCAGCCAGGGCCCACAAAAAATTATTTTACATTTTTATTTAATTTAAAGCTTTATTTAAAGCTTTAAGCAAATGTTATAAAAGTTTTCAAAATTTCAAATAAACAAAAATAATAATTGTATTATTTTTAAAGCTATGTCAGAAAAAGAAAATTCCTTTTACCATGGTGTAAACTCTTTTTGTAATTTATAGGTTATCCAGTTACAAAATAGGTACAATTTCAATTGTCTTTTCTTGCTTTTGATCTTACCCTAGGTCTGAGAGGAATCTAATCTTATTGGTAGAGTTTACTTTAAAGGGCTTTGTTGTAATAGGTTTAGAATGGCTTACAATCATCATCAGTTTCCATGATTACTTATCACTCTACCTAAGCTAACAATTGCAGCTCCCTTAACAGTATAAAGGAACACATCACCATGTACCGAAACCAGTACTTCTCCATAATTGAAGTATTAGAGGAAGGAAAAATACACACTTGTATTATGAAAGGGTTTCAAGCCAAGGTTCTTGGTAGCAGTAGCTCTGTTAAAATAATGCAATGTATATAATTAATTTCTTTTGTTCTGGACATTTGTAATGAGTTTGAAAAACTGGACACAGCTTTTTCTTGGCCATATACATATGTATTTGGGGGAAGCAATGATCCTAGAGTATCATGTTCTGTCTTAATTCCTTTTTTTTTTAAATATTTTATTTATTATTTTTAGAGAAAGGGGAAGGGAGAGAGAGAGAGATCAATGTATGGTTGCCTTTCACCTTCCTCTCTCTGTTCTTCGTAGCATGATGAAAACATGGGCTACGCTGGATTCCCACGGTTTTAAAGAACTCAGGCCAAGTGAAAGATAGATTTTAGGCTTAAAAACCATTTATTACACTACCTCCCCATTCTGTCCCTTTTTTATAATTTTAACTTATAATTTTATAAGTTTACTGGAATATATGTGTTTTACAGGCAGATGCTTGAGTTTATTTAAATTATGGATTACATTTTAATATGTCAGCGGTGTGAAAGACCAGACCCTGGAGCTGGTGGCAACGGTAGGTGCAAACCGTGCCCATGCCAAGAAAGGTGGGGTAGTACATATTGCCATATTGCAAACACTTCTCATGGATACAGTAGACTATTTGTTCAGATTAAATAGATTGACATGTGTTTGCCATAGTCTGAATTCCCTGAAAGACCCCTTACTAGATTGGTTTTCTGCAATTTCCTTTGTAGAAGAATTAAACCTGTACATTGTAAGGACAGGCAGTGAGTCTCCCCAGAATGTGCCGCACTGGCCTATGGATTATCTCAAGCCAAAAACAATGAAAGCCTAACAAACTTAAGAATAATATGTTTTTACCTCCCCCTTACCTTTGTAAACAGATTCAGATAGAAAAACCTGCCTTAGGAAGGGAACTTTGACTTACTCACCTCAGCATGTTCACCTTAACATATATGAATTAAATATGGCAAACGGGAGGGTCCAAGCAAAAACAGGTTCCCTTTTGTGTCTCATTGTCCATGGGTGGCCTTGAAAGAATTTTTCAAATGTATGCTCCTTCCTGTCTCACTAGGAATTGCCTTCTTTGCCCTACTTAGCCCAAAATGACATGTGTACCTCATTTTGCCTCACAGTCTTTGGAATTTTTATGGTTAGGTGACTTTTCCATGCTCACATATTAAAATTTCATTTTCTTTTATTAATCTGCTGTATGTCATTTAAACTATTTGACCAACAAGAGGAACTAAAGGGGTGAGAGAAAGATTTCCCTGCCCCAGCAACACGGAGGCACATACACATATATTTATAGCATTTAAATAAAATTAAATCATTTAGCTTATAAAATAGAGACATTTTTGGGAATTCAGTAAATATTAAACTACACTTTCTACCTCGAAACTGCTCTGAGAAAGGAATTATAATAATCAGTTTTTGGACATGTGAACATTAAAACCCTCAGCCAGAAATGTTCAGCACCTTTTTGAAAGATTTCATCCAGTTAGGCTACAAAATGAAATGTACCACCATAGAAATATTTTCTAAAAAAATTCTAAAATGTTTAGGAGATAGTATAAATATCCATTTATCATCCCTATATCTATACCATCTAAATCAGAATTATTTTTCTGCATACTGATATGCCATTATTTAGTAGGGCATCCAAAATTATATAAAGAAACTAGATTTTATATTTTATCACAAATTCCATTGTCAATAGATGGCAATAATATTCTTTGCAGTTGCTTTCCTCCTTCTCTTTAGTTAAACCTCTTCCTGATAAAAATTTCATAACACAGTAAGGTTATTTATATCTGAAAAGTTCTGTATTTCTATCGTTATAATTTTTCACGTCAATATAGGCCAGCTACGGGGGAGGTATAGTATGGCATTGCTTTATTAATGCTGACACTTTCCTCTGCATTGAGGGTTTTCATACTATGTGTTTTCATACTCTATATATATAGAGGCATGATATTAGTATTCAGGTGTGGTTTCTCTATCAACTAATCCACTTCAAAATATTTGCATGAAATCAAATTTGCTTACCAGTCAGCTACACATAAAATATAATTTACAGACTTGGGTTCACATTAGTGAAGTTTAGTTATCAAGAGCATAGATTTATCAGTCAGTCTCATTACCAAAGGAAGACAGACAGTGAATTCCACAGGCACTGTCACTTCACCTGTCCTGAGTTGACTTACACAAGATGTATTTCGAATGTTTCAAAACATGTCAGTGATCCTGGGATCCTACTGATAAAGTTGGTAACATTAACTTTTGAAATTTGTCATTTATAAAGTTTCATTAAATGATGGCCTTTTTTCCTTCTGAAGTTACCAAGGGAAAATTTAATCCCATTATACTTGAACGAATTTGAGGTTGAGGGGAAGCCAGCCGGGTTTGCCACCCCACAATATTCCTTTTTAGGATACTGATTATTTTAAACTGGTTGGTTTTTAAAAACAAAAGACTCAAGAAGAGCCTTTTACCTCCTTCTTATCTGCTTAAAGGAATTTCAATAGAACAACTTGCTAAAAGGAAGTGAACTGTCATCTTAGCATAATATGAATGGAATGTGGCAGGCAGGGACTCCCCTCTGTGTGCCTTTGCTGGTGGTGAGGGGTAATTTGTTTACAAAATAGTTGCTCTTTCTTGTCAGCCTGTGGATTGCCTACTTGCTCTTAGAAGTCTCAGACACTTGCCTCCGTCTCCTTATTCTCAATGGTATATAAATCTCAACCGCCTATAAGAATCCTATAGTAACCTTACAGAACATGTACAAAATAATGGTTATTTTCTGATCCTAATCTGTGCTGTGTCAATTTGATTATTGAGCCAGACATTAGAATTTACTAGGGTAAACTAAAAACTAGTTTTCCTACTCCATAACACAGACACATAGTTACCTAAATAAGACATATACAACTGCTGTAAAGGTTATACATTAAAACATATTTAAGCTATAATAGCTCTTTGTTATATTTAGTCCCCACAACTCAGCGTGATTAATTTCTCATTTGAAGATTTCTTTATTTACAACATTATCAACTAGAAAAACAACTATCCAACCCCGTCACCAGGGGACAGGAACTTGTGGTCTGCAGGCCTAGGGCTATGCAAAGCAGAAAGGAACCAGTCAGGTCCACACACATACTGCTGATTTCTCCTATGTGAGGGGAGATTTTTACAAACTTTTCTTTAAAAAGAGGAAGAATAAAAATTCCCAATAGAATCTCATGTATGGCGTTCTGGTTTGCTGTGTTTATTTTTTCCTATTCCCTAGTAAAATTATAGGTGATTCTCATTTCTTAAAATAAACTTGATCACTATCAAAGCAGCCTTTTTTTATTTTGTAAAAGATTAGAAAAATTTATTTCCAAGACTAAAATGAATACGAGGTCTGTCCCAAAAGTATGGAATGCTCAAACTGTTTTAATTATATTGATATTGGCTTGATACTTTGGGAACAGACCTCATATTATTAAGCATTACTTGGTTATCACATGTAAGTAGTGGTGTACTTTTACTTATCACTTAGTCTGATTTTATGTTTTCCAAATTTATTTAATCCAACTATTTGTCATCCCCTCCCACATTTAAGTGCTATCTATACTGAATTGCGCAACAGACTTTGCAATTTTATGTTATATAATAAATATTAAATATAATCTCTCATAAAACTTATTTTAATTTTTGCTTACCTGCTTTTATCTGCTGTTCCTCATATATACATAATTATTCAATTACAATTTACTTTCCATATTATTTTGTATAGGTTTAAAATGTATAATTTAGTGGTTAGAAAATCATTTACTCTACATAGTATTCCCATTGATATTTCTAGCTATTCTTGATATTTCCCCTCATATGCACTATATACTTACTGAAATATCATTTACTATATTCCCCATGCTTACTTTACATCTCTGAGGCTGTTTTGTAACTACCAATTTGTACTTCTTAATTCCTTTTCCTTTCTCCCAGTCCCCTAACTCTAGTCCTCTCTCATACGTTTTCATTTTGTTTTATGTATCAGCTACGGTTCTCACTTAAGGTACCATGTTTGGTTTGACATAAAGTCGTAAGTCAGTCATAACTTAAATAATTTTGTCCAGTTTTCCTCTTCAAATCTTAAAGAGTGATAAAGATATGATTGCAGATTCAGGGTCCTGTTTTGCATTTTCATCCAAGACATAACAGAAAACTAAAATAATCAAACTATTTTCCTTCTGATCTCATATTCACCAAATAGCTTTCTCTGTATTTTCTTTCAGTTGTGAGAACAACTAGCAAATATATTTTTTCCACCCACTTGTTGCCATTTTTGTAGTATTGCAATGGCTTAAAATTGTTTTATATATCAACTAAAGCAAACTAAAACCTTTTATTCTCTATAAAAGCAATTTTTTAATTAAAAATAAATTTAGAAAGTAATCCTGTCCTCACAGGGGGATAGCTATAATTAATTTTAAATGGCAAAGTATTGATTGTTCTGAATCTATAATTCTTAAGAACTGGTAGCTTGAAATTGCTAATCCTGTCCTTTCAGTGGGTGGAACAATGACTTCAGATGCATAAAACTTGCACATTCATGAATTTCAAATCACTTTAGAGATCATTGGAATCTAATTGTCTTGAAATTGATGACATTTGCCTGCAGGAACTCAAAAAAGCAGATAACAGAAAAGAAGTGGCTCATTCTTGTCTAGTTTCTTATGCTGCCACAGGAACAAATAACACAATAACCAAGATATATTATAATTTGTAGATAGCTCACAAACATTAGTTTATTATTGTAATTTTGCAGAAAGCAGAAAGAAAAACCTTTTGAAGCCAAGTTAGGGCAAATAATGACTTTAGCATTACTGTTTAAGGAAATAAATGATATATAATAGTTTTGATATAAATTGTTAAGTGTTTTAAAGTTACTAGATATGCATATTTTAATAATTTGTCATTAGTTTTTTTCTTCAGTATAAACAAAATCTTCTCATCTTTGAATTTTATTTTCAATGATCAAAGAGGAAAAGTTAGTTAATTATTAATTCTTTGTAGGTGATTATTATATTTCCTAGTTTGGACTGAAATTATTTTTCTATTCACCTTTTTACTAAAATATCAAGGCTTCCATTAAGATTCAAAGAATTCATTGTCATTTTCTAACAATTATATAGTAAACAAACTGCTAATGAGCAGCATTCACCTCACATGGAGCCTAAAAGAAATCTAGCCTTGGCTGGTGGCTCAGTGGACAGGTGCTGGCCTTCCAACCCAAAGGTTGCTGGTTTGATTCCCAGTCAGGGCACATAAACAGGTTGCAAACCAGGTCTCCAGACTGGTCCTTAGCTGGAGGCAGGTGAAAGATAATCAGACATTGATGCTTCTCTCCTTTTTTTGCTCTCTCCCTGCCCTTCTCCCTAAAAATAATGAATAAAATCTTTTAAAAAATGTTGCTCACTGCTTTTTATTTTTATTTTCCTTTATTAATAATTAGGCTAAGAGTTTGCTCTCTCTTAAAAATATTAGACTTGCCAAAGTTACATTATAAAATAATAATTTTAAAATTAGCTTACCAATATGAGTAAAACAGAAACCAAACATATACATATTTTTAGTGAGAATATTTTATTTCTGATGCACATCTATTCAAATGAATTTGTCATGTTAAATACAGGTGAAAAAAATCTGAAAACTGAAAATATGGGTTTATAATATCTTTATATAATGTAAAAACTCTAGCTTTGGTTTTATGTAGGTCTATGTTGCATTTAAAGTGAAGGTGCTATATGTAATGGCAGCCAAAATTAGGAAATTCATGTTATATCTATTTAACTGAAATAAAAAGGGGAAACAAGACAATTGGTGCATTGAATTTTTACTCTTTATTTAAATAACACTTTTACCTTTGTATATCTGAACGAAGGTCTTGAAATTCTAGAGACTTGCCAAAAGGGAACTCAGACTACAGTATATTGTAATGTTGGATACAAACAAATTCATCCCTTCATTTAGCTAACATGGTATTTCTAATGTGAAATCAAGCAATGCTTAGACTTTAATTAAATGGAAATGTGTCATTTTAGCTGTGGGAAAGAAAGCAATTGCCTATTATACATCCCAAGATATGAATGCTAAAGATACAGTGTTTACTGGCTGAAATTCTTGACAAACACACATTCACACTCAGTCTCTTATATGAAAGCAGTTGAGTTTAATCAATTAAAGCAAATATATGTAGAAATACAAATTACTTGATTTATAAAATTGAGAAATAGTTTTTCTCATTTTTGGTGGTCAAGATTTGAAAGATTCATGGACAAAACTTAGCTTAATGGGTGTCTTCATACTTTCATGACTATCTTAGGAAGCATAAACATTTTTGATTTAGAAATAAATTTAGGGATTTCTTGATATCTCATGCTATACTTATATTTTAAGGGGTAAACTCTAGATCATTTTAACAGCATTCAGTAAATTTAAAAAGTATGCGTTAAACAGCTAACACATCTGAAAACTTCTCATGAAGACTATTTGCTGAGACAGTTTACATACTGCCTTGCCATATTTAGATACAAATAAAACTATTCCTGTCAAGAGTCTCTCACCCTACTAGACTGCTATAATTACAATGGATGTAAGCATTCCATAACTAATTCCTCTTAAAGAAACAAGCACACTATCTTGGAGCTTTTCATATGATTTACTCAATTTGCTAACTGAATAAATGGATTTGTTGACATGTGGCAATTTTGGGAGTTTCTCTCCATTAGGTCCATCTAAATATTGTGTGTATATATATATATATATACACACACACACACACACACACACATACACACATACATATACACATATACACACACACATATATATACATATAGACATATATATGTATGTGTGTGTGTGTATGTCTGCCTCACAATATTATCTCACAATATTCTCTCCATTAGGTTCATCTAAATATTGTGATATTTAGACATATAGACATATACATATACACATAGACACACATATGCATATATATATATATATACACACACACATATACGTGTGTGTGTACGTGTGTGTGTGTGTGTGTATGTCTATATCACAATATTTAAGTGTCTTATCCAGATTGTGTGCTCAGCTTTTAAAAATGTTTCAAATTACATTATTTACTTAGTGCTTTTCAGTGTGAAAGATATTAAAAAAAAGGTGTGTGTTTTGTTTTTTTTTAAAGACTTTATTTATTATTTTTAGAGAGAGGGGAAGGGAGAGAGACAGAGACGGAGAGAGACATCAATGTATGGTTGCCTTTCACCTGCCTCCAGCTACAAACCTGGCTGGAGACTTGGCTTGCAACCTCATTATGTGCCTTGGCTGGGGAATCGAACCAGCAACCTTTGGGTTTGCAGGCCGGCACCTTATCCACTATGCCAGGGTTTAAGGTGTGGTATTTTATAGTTAATTATGCTTTAAATTTAATTTGAGTTAATTTAGCAATCTCTGAAAAATAGGGTCACACCACTATAAATGTATTCAGTGCCCAATGTGCTAGTCTTAAACTTATAGCAAAATCAACCTGCTTATGATATAATATTAAAGATGGGAAGGCCTATTTGTCAGTTAATGAAAAGAGGGAGAGTGAAAACTTTAATTTGTACTTTATTTAGGATCAGCCAGGAAGAAAAGAAAATGTTTAGATATGGAGAGCTGATTGAAGTTCTAGGCCTAATTACCTTGTTTTAACAGTTGCAGGAGATACTGCCAAATTTATTATGGACCTTGTAGAAGAGTTCTGAGTACAAATTTGACATAGGACAGCTGAAGCAGTGAGACAGGTGAAGCATAAATATCCCCAAACAACCTATTTTCCATATTGAAATGTATTTTGTTTAAGATGGGAAAGCTTTAATGAAGTTGAAGATGACTGCAAAGTGGCTTACCTGACAGATGAAGCAATAAGCCCATTTCCTCTCTGCAGCTAAAAGCTTAAAATTACCCATCTGTCATCTCTCTAGTGGGTGGGGATTATAATGGAAGGCAGGAAGCCATCTTAATTACATAACTATTCCAGCTCCAATTATATATCATGCAGAGTTTAGAACACATTATCTCCATACAACAAACTGAATATATATAACAGTAGCAATGCTCATTTTTATCCTTGACAAGTATATTTTTCTATTACTACTGTGATTTTTAGTATATTTTAACTTGGTGTAACTTCTCCTTTCTCTTTTTTTGGGGGATGTATTAATAAATACACAGTGGTTATTTGCTTACAATTACTATGCGTCTGAAACTGAATCAGTACATCTCATATGAGTTTTTAGGAAAAAGGAATGTAACAACATGCTTTAAATTTAGACTTCTGCATTTCTTAATTGTCTTGTAAAAATTGGTCTCTGTCACTTGTACAATAGATCTCATGGTATGCTGTCCCAAGGGACTCTCTGAGTATATAAATTTATTCATGAGACATCAAGCAAAATATCCTTGTAATTTAGTTCAATATTCTTTGTTTGGACTTTAGAGGCTAGAAGTTCAAACATGGTACTATTTTGTTTTTATTTTTCCCTTTTTATTTGACCCACTTAATGATAACTTTGAGCTAAGACCTTCACAGTTGAGTATGTGACAGGAATGTTGAGCTCATAGGCTTAAACTAACCCTTAAGCAAGAACCCTTTTAATATTTTTCATAAAAATAATCTAAACAAGGTAACCAAAATAGATATAATGCCATTTTTAAAAAGGCTTTGAGGAAGCAGATTTAACTTGGGGTAGTGAACATACCATATAATGTATAGTAGAATTGTACCCCTGAACCCTAGATAATTTCATTAACCAATAAATTAAATTAAAAGATTTTTAAACAAGATTTCAAAGGCAACATATACAAGTTAATTTATTCTATTCTCTTTTATTTCAGTGTGAAACTTAAAACCCTAAAACATTGTCATTTTTATGTGGTCTTTACTTTAATGTGGAAAACATGTCTCCCACCTATTTGTATCATTTAGTAGAGTCTCTGACTTCTATGGACAATTTTTAGTTATTACTTTGGTGACCTCTAATAACTTTCATTACATTTACCACTGTCACTTGTGTCTTTTGTGACAAGAACCCCCTGGGTTTTTCTATCTTTCTTGCTGTCTCTCTTCAGCTTCCACCCCAACTCTCTTTCTATGTCCTACAAAAGCTGGAGTTCTTTATGAGTCTTTCACAAACATATTTTTGATGTCTTTTTATTCATTCTCCAAGAGCAAGTTCATCAATTTCCATATGCCAAACAACCATTTATGGGTTTATGTCTTCCAGATTTACATTTATGGCCCTGACCCCTCTCAAATTCCAAATATACAATCATTAACTGACTAAGAAAACTCTTAGATTGAATGCTTAAGAGACAGTTTCAATTCAACATGCTTAAACTGACCTTTTCCCCTCTACTCTTTGCCTTGTTGAATGGTTTCACCAATGTGGATATTTGACTATCCCTTATTTCTTTCCAGTCCCCACTACCGCCTCTACCTGCATCTGCACTGACTCCATCATCAGGGTCTAGGATTCCTCTTCTCTGCTAGTTCTCAAGTCTGTCTCTTATTATTATTGTGGTTGTTTCCATCTTAGTGCCATTATCTCTATTGTATCTGAAGTTATCTCTCACTTGATTTATGGTGAGAATCATAATGGGTAATTCCTCTTCAAGTATAATTACTCTCCAAATATATTGATAATACATCTATATTGTCTTTATAAAAAATATTTAATGGGCTTTCAATTGTTCTCAAGACAAGCTGCTATCTTGAACTTCTATAAAATCCTTCTGTGACCTTTTTTTTTTTTCTTTTTTACCTCTAGATTTAGCTTATAGTGTTTCCCTTTAATTCTCACTTCATCACTATCTCAGAAACATTATATGCTCCTGCATGAAATTCCTATAAATGCATTTATCTTAATTTTCACATTTCACTCATTTCTCTGCTTCTTACCAGTTACTTCTTCTGAATATGCCCTCCTGCTCCCACCAAATACATCTTATATTTGACACCTGATCACTATTCATAAATAACTTTAAGTTTTACCTCTCCTTGGAAGCCTTATGTTACTCCATGAGTTTGAGAAGGGCTTTGCCCAGTTATTTGATAGCACCTTGAATTTACTCATATTAATGCATTAGATGTTACAAAAGTTTTCATAATTTATTTCCATATCAAACACTAGACTCTAAATTTTCCAATGTCACTATCATACTATTATTCTCCAATGCACGTAGGTCATCAATAAATATGGAGTTATTTGATATCTGAGAACTAATATCAAGCTAGTTAAAACATAAACTAGCTTTTAAAGTAATACTAGAGAAATGTAATTTGTTAAAGAGAAAAATTAAACTACAGGAAACTCCACAATGCAAACAACATAAATACGCATGCAGAAACCTTGAATAGAACTATGCAAAAAAAAAAAAAAAATAGGAGCAACCACAGAACAACAACAACAACAACAACATAAAACAACTTAGAAGTTAAAAAACCTAATTGTGTAAATATATAGCATTTAATCAATTGAGGATATCAAAGTAAAACCAATAAAGATCTATAAATTGAAGCACAATATAAGAAGATAATAATAAAGGAATCAAGAAGGGGAAAAATGAGATCTAGATGACCTACTTAGTCCAGGAAGGCAGACAGAGATTTACTATAAGAACCAACAAATCTACACCAAAGGGCAAATCAAACTGAAGTACACCATTGACAATCTTGTTATGTATTCTGGAAATTAAATTTTCCATCTGACACCATGCATAGTTATTATATTATTATTGATGACATTCCATATGTTGTAACTATTCTGTAACTGCCAATTTGGACTTCTTAATCCCATCACCTTTTTCACCCATTCCTCGAACACCCCCCTCATCTTTTACTATCCTCTCAAAGTGCCTGCCTCTGGCAACCATCAGTTCTCTATCTGTGTCTGCGTCTGACAAACTTTTGATTCCTCAAACACTGGAAATCCTGCCACAAATCTTTGACCTATATTTTCTGCTGAGAATTTAAATACAAGGTATTATTATAATTTCATAATTTTCACTACTAAATCCTGATAGGCATATTCAAAATAACCAGGTAGGTTCAGTTGTTTGGAGTATCATCCCATACACCAAAGGGTCATGGGATCAATTCTTGCCCGGGGCACAAACCCAGGTTGTGAGTTTAACCCCTTGCTCAGGGATCATCCAGGAGGCAATCAGTTAATATCTCTGTCCCTGTCTCTGTCTTTCTCTATATATATCTCAACAAACATTTCCTAGGGTGATGATTTTAAAAAATTCAAATTAAGATGACACATGGAACAGACTGACAGCTGTCAGAGGGAATGGAAAGGTACTAGATGAAAAAAGGTGAAGGGATTAGACAAGGAATATATATGCATAATCCATAGTCACAGACAATTAGGTGGTGATAGCCAAAGGCAGGGGAGGGCAGAAGTCCCTTGGAAGCAGGCAAGGGGGTAGAATATGGGAACATCCATAATAACATCAACAATAAAAATAAAGTGAAAAAACATGATGATGAAAACATCAATTTGCTTTACAAATTTTATTTTATTTCAAATTCTATTATAAATAAGTTTTTTTTTTTTCAATTTGTATCTCCCAGGCTGGTATCTTGGACTATTTTATGAAATGAACTTTAGGATATAATTATCCACTAAATAATATATTTTTGATTCAGTTTAATAGCCTGAGATATGCCAGCGATTTGCCTGAAAAAAAGCAAAATGTGGCATTCTTTCATTAAAACTTCAGCATAGATACCAGAATGTTTGAAGTAAATAAAAAAGTTATTGAAGATGAGAATCTAACATGAATGGGCCTATATTGTCTCTGTAGTTAATCTCACCCAACTTAATTTTTCTTATAATTGTAACCTTAAATTTGCCTTGCTTCATTTATATTGAATATTTTATGTATTTTATATCAACATTTCCTTAATCCCTGTAACATCTAGTTATTGAGTCAGACAATGAACCTTCTGGGCTTTGCAACATAAGGCCATGGAGACAGGAATTTGACTCATACAATGTTTCTGATGTTGACATTTCAAAGACTAATGAGAAAAACTTATATGATCTCATTTAAAGATGTCAAATTAAAATCTAATTAGAAATATGTAGAATAAATTATAACATGCAAAAACTGTTCAACTGATTTCAAGAAAGAAGAGCTGTGGAGAGTCAACATAAATTTCATTGAATAATCATATTTGAGTTTGATCTTGAAATAAAAATTCATCAGAAAGTAGATAAAAGAGCTTCATGTAGAGAAGTACTGTGGACATGAACATTCATCTTTTTTTTTTTTTTAGGTATAATGCCATGAAAATAGATTGCTGAGCAGTCTAGGGTTCTTCTTTAAGTTGGAAAGCATCAATTTGCTATGCTCACAATTTCATTGCTCTGTAATAAGCTGAGTCTCTAGTAACATCAGCTGCTGAACGCAGGAGTCTAGAATGAAAATGTTTACATTAAAAAAATTTTTTTAAGATTTTGCTTTTTATTTTTAGAGAGAGGGGAAGGGAGAAAGGCAGAGAGGGAGAGAGACATCAATGTATGGTTGCCTTTCACCTGCCTCCAGCTACGGACCTGGCTGGAGACCTGGCTTGCAACCTGGTTATGTGCCCTGGCTGAGTAATTGAACCAGCGACCTTTGGATTTGCAGGCCGGGAAAATGTTTACACTTTACCAACATTATTTTCTGTAATAAACAGTGTTTACACAAGTAAAACATTTTAATGACTTAATATTCAGATTCAAAATAAGTGCACTCCCAAACAGCTCAACTGTTGGACTGTCTCACAAATCAGAGGTTGTGACATCTCACAGTATCATGTCCTTTAATGATCACAAGATCCATAGATATTTTGTAACAGTGGAGAGAACCCACCCGACCATTTTTTTTTTTGACATCATTTCTGTGGATGCTGACTCTGAGTGATGTGTGACCACAAAGAAGCAGCCTGTTTGCTTGAGAATTCTAGAAGCTGACCTTAGGGAAGACAGATTCTGATCTCTGGATATTCCAGTTTCAGGTAACTGGCTGACCTTTAGCCAGTCATCTGAATAGATGTTTTTACTTGCATGCAGTGCCCTCAATGGAGAATTCTCACCCCCTTTCCCTGATCTCTTTGTTCTACTTTCCTTCTCCCTCCTTATAAAAGCCTCTGCCTTCACTAAGATGTAGAGATGGGTTTTAGGTCTAGTCCCCCATCTTCACAGATGGCTGGCACTTAAATAAACCTTTTTCCTTCTCACCAGCACCTGTCTCAGAGTTTGGCTTTTATTGTAGCAGGTAGTCAGACCTATGTTCGGCAACAGTTTCCCTAGCAAGGCAAAAGAAGAGTGTTCCTTTGGAGTTTTTCCTAGAAGCAATCAGTATTAATTTATACGGTAAAATCAGCGACTGTTCCCAGGACCCCAAACAACTACTGAATCATATCAAATACACTTAACAGCATTCAGTTTTACTGAACATAACACCCCCACAAGATCTCTCAGGCTTCTCTGTCACGGAACACATCATAGTAGCTGGTGCACAAAATACATTGAGATAAAGCCCAGATGCTCCCAGGTAGAATCCAAAGTTATGGCTGCTGGGTGCTCAGCGTAGTGGCCGGGGATGGAGTGTGACAGGGTCACTCACACTGCTCAAGGTGTGCAGATGCCTCCAGAGAAGCTCATTGCAAATGCTAAAGCTATTTGTGCTTTTTGGCTTTTTTCATAAAAGTGGAAAATCCTCTTCAGATTTCTTTCACTTAACAAAAACAAGTATTGATGTAAGTCTTTTATAAAAGCTAAGTGGCCTCTGTGAACTTTCAAAAAGAGGAGGTGCCTGCATTTACAACCTCCTTGCTGAAGTGTACCTTTATTGTTTTCTAGCAAATATAACTATGAAAGGAAATGAAAACTGTCTCTTGTCTCTCTGAAATGGAAATAAATATAATACTGATACAGTAAAAAGGAAAAGGTATTGCAGTGGGTAATTTCTTATAAATGTTGTTAATATTAAAGCTCTTTTCCATGACATGGAACCAGGCAGTTCTTGGGTGCTTTCAGATCATTTTCATTTGCCTTCCTCTGCCACCTCTGGCCAATAATCTATTACTATTTTACAGTCTGTTTTTCTGTCTTTTTATTCCCATTTATAGCAAGATGGCATTCTAGAGGAGCTTCAGTAACCGCCTTTTTCAAAAATCAGTGCCTGTCATTTCTATTCTTTTGTGGGGTAATTAGTGAGGGGTTTGGGTATTTAATATTCTGTTAACTAATAGTTATTGATAATGTGTTAGCTACATAAACAGTTCCTAACTGGTCAGTTCTCAACAATTTGGAACAACTGCCCTTTTTTCCAGCATTTCGAACATAACAATCACCAATGATACAACCTATCAGAAAGGGGCTTGCTCCCCTCCACCTGACAGTCCTATATAGTACATTTGTGATGGTGCACAGATATATGTATTTGATTACACACTGTAGGTGAGCCTGATTCAGGTACTCTAGGGACCACAGTTTGAGAAACACTGTTATAAAATATAATATGTTGTATATTATTTTGGTATTTAAATTTTTCTTTCAGGAATACTCATTGCTTAATAGAGGGTAAGCTATGCTGTATCAAATGGTTCTATAGTAATAGTTTGGGGAGATTTACCCTGTAGAAAAGAATTCCAGTATTTTATATCTATTTATCTCTTTGCATGTAGATAGAAAAATAAGCTTGGACCTTCACTTCTCTCCACTGCCACTAACCACCATAATTTTAAAGTGTAGTTCTAAGTAAAACAGTAATCACATTTATTCAATGTAGGCTAAGTAGAAGACAGATTGTTGGAAAGAGTGGTAAACATACAATGTCCTTGTCCTTACACAGTTTATAATCTTGTGTGGGGAGGAAAAAAAAAAAAGCTTAAGCAGATAATCATGCATTTGGCTTATAATAATTAGGATAAGTACGCATGGTACTTTGATATATAAAGGGATATAATTTAGTGAAACAAGTAGTTCTTTCTAAAGAAAATAAACAGTCTGAGAGTATAAAAATAATCCACTTGAAGGGAAGAGTAACAGCCTTCCAAATCTAGAAAACCATATAATTGAAACCTGGAATAAATTAGATAAAACTAATATGGCTTAACTATAATGAGCACACGTGAGATGAACAGAATGGTATTATTTGGTCACTCAAGTCAGAATCACGTACACTCAACCTTTCTTCCTCCCTTCTTTCTTTCCTTCCTTCCTCATTTCTGTTTCTTCTTTGTTTTTGTCCATGTTTATTTAAGAATTTGGATCTTAATATAAGAGCAATAGGAACTAGTTAAAAGATCTAAGTATATATGTGGCGCAATGGGTTTAGATTTTGGGGATAGTGATCAAATGGTGGCAAAATAAAAATTACAGATAGATATTAGCAAGAAAGCCTTGTACAGGCCACACGAAGATGATGGTTTTCAAAGGGGAGAGCAAATGAAATGGAGAAGGATCAAATAACAGAGATATATATTGCAGATAAAGTTGACAAAATTTAGAGATTGACTGGTATTCATTTCTGATAATTCCTTTTCTTATTCATCTGCAACATCCAGGCACTAGACTTTAAAAACAGTGTATAGCCCTGTGGCTCAGTGGATAGGCACCGGCCTGCAAACCCAAAGGTCACTGGTTTGATTTCCAGTCAGGGAACATAACCAGGTCACCAGCCAGGCCTCTACCCAGGTCCTTTGCTGGAGGCAGGTGAAAGGCAACCATACATTGATGTTTCTCTCTCTCTCTTTCTCCCTCCCTTCCCCTCTCTTTAAAAATAATAAATAAAATCTTTAAAAAAAAAAAAAGAGTATAGAATATTCAGGAAGTGTAAGACAATCTTTTAAAAGTTAAAAAAAATAAATAAAAATAGTATACATAGAGAAGTCGTTTGTTGGAGTGATAAATAGGGATAGAGGGACAATGCTGGCTTTGGCGACCAGAGCTCATTTTAGAGAAATTAAATTTGGGGGGTTTTATAAGACATGCAAATACAGAGATCATGTGTATGTGCTTGGGTTTACAACAACCTGGTGTGAAGAAATTATTTTGGAAATTATCAGTATATTTCAAACTTCCAAATACTTGGCAAAGAATATAGTGTTTACCTAGACACCTGTTTGTGGTATGGCCTTTGCTTCCAAGATCAAAATCTAAAACATGTTTTCTTTAGGATCTACTTAGAACTAGCATCTCTAAACTTATATTACATAAAAACTGAGTGGTCAAATAGACTACCTGTCAATATTGGTGATCATACAAAAAGTAGTGCTTTAATTTAAAGTTAAATATCTATCTCTCTCCTACCAGGATCACAAGATAAAGGGCTTTGGGCGCTAAGAAACTGCCATTGTCACTACTACCACAGCAGTTGAGACTGAATCATGGAATACTTTGGGGAAATGAAGATTTATAGCCTTAATGTATTTATAGTCTAAATGTAAATTTGAATTCATGTACCATGAATTAAAATTCAGTCCTTGCTATGAATTTTGAATAGGTGTCTTGGAAAAGAAATTGAGATCAGTAAATGCTCTTTTGATATCTTTTTAGTATTTTGTTAACCTGCCAGCGGAATACAGATGAAATGGGAAAGCGTGATCTGCAACCAAGGGTCAACTACACAATACAGAATAGCAAAGACCATCCTGTATCTGAGTAATCAAACCTGAGTTTCTATAACCTGATCAGCTGGTAATATCCCACTGTCAGAACTGAGCCACACTTTTTTTCCTTGGATATAGACAACATCTACTGTGGTAGATAAATAAGAACTTCTTGTCCACCTTAGTGCCAGAATTTTGAACAAACTCCCCCACATTTTGAACAAACTCATAACCTTACATGTTCATACTTATTTTCATATATCATCTGCCACCTTAGTGTTACATGATATTACATTCATTTACTTAAAATAATGAACAAAAAGGATAATGAATAAAATCAAAGTTAAAAGTTTGGAGCAGAAATCCAAACTATTATTTTATTTATGTGGTCATTCACTTACTTAACTTTTTTTTTTTTTTTTTTGGCTGAGCAACAAATGTGTCCAATGCTAATGATTCAGAGGTAAACTATGTATTCTAGCTTAAGAACCTTCAGAATTTTATAGTTATTTACTTTTATATCAGATTCAAGGAATACAAATCTATTATCAAAAATAACAGCCATGCTACAATAAATTATTTCTTTTTCTACTATCATAAATGTTCTTACTGCTAGAACATATTAAAATAAAATATCACATACTATATATTAATCCATCTATTCAGGCTGAAATAAATAAGTTAATGATTTTGTGGGAAACCTAAACATAACAAAACATAAAGTTTAGGATATTATAATGATAAAACTTAACAGAATACCTAAGTCCCAGGGGAGCTAATTCATCATCATGGAATTCTGTTTATAAACTTGACCCTGAACAGGGAATTTAAAATATTAACTTAATCATAATGCAATCTTAGTAAACAACATAATTTTGTTTTACTGAGGAAATTGTGAGGCAGCAAATTGACCATCTAACACTTTAAAAAGTACCTTTAGTGTTGGAAGGAATGTTTAAGTTTGAACTGTTTAATAGAGTCTCCATTTCTATACTACATCCTTATTATTGTCCATGGAATAGGTCTGGGGAGGGATACAGCACAGAAGTAACAATTGCAGAACCTTAGTCAAGTGACTTAGTATTTAGTCTCAGCTTTCAGTTTCAGTTCTGCATCAAACTATAATATCCTCCTTCCAGAGCATCTATATTTTTCCCTTCCATACCATAGATAATGTTTTATTTAAAAATTGACATAATCTTGCATCACCCACATCTTTATCTTATATCTCATTAAACTTCAACATAAACCTGGTGTTGATTTATAAAATGGACCAATGCCCCTCTCTCCCACCATTTGATCATACTGATTACTGTATAAGATATTTTTTAAGATCAATACTCAATCAAAATTTTGTACATACTTCCTTAACTAATTTAAGCTTCACTTTTCATTCTTTAGCAAGTGGGAAATTAGAAAACAAAAATGGGGGGACAGAAGAAAGTGTCCCAAAACAACTGTTGTCAGGGTCTTCAGGCTCAGTGGCATTTTGTATTCTTAAAATGAGCCAATATGCTGAAAAAAATAAGTTTAAGCATTTTCACACACACACACACACACACACACACACACACACTATTCATATTCATTAGAAAGTACTGAGTGTCTTGTTCTAGGAGGTGGGCTCTTGATGTTCTCCTGGGTAGGGTTGATCATAAGACAGACCACACTATGATCAGAAGCTTGGAATTTTTAACCCACCCACCACCACCAATCTCCAGAGAGGAAAGAGGAATTGAAGTAGAGTTTATGATCAATCATGCCTATATGACGAAGCCTCTATAAAAAGCCTAAAACCAGGGTCCAGAATGCTTTCGTGTTGTTGAACAGGTGGAAGTGCTGGGATAGCCTTAATCTCAGGGAGAGCATGGAAGCCCTTCCCACATACCTTATTCTATGCATCTCCTTCATCTGGATGTTTATTTGTGTTCTATATCATATTCTTTTCCTGATGAATCCAAACAGTACCATTAGCTGTTCTAGCAAATTAATGGAACCAAAGGAGGAGGTTTTGGGAACTACAGTCTGTCAATCAGAAGTACAGGAAACAATATGAATTTTCTTTTGGCATCTGAATGGGAAGTGGGGCAATTTTGGATAATCTCTGAAGCTGTGGGATCTGATGCTATCTCCACGTTGATGATGTAAGAATTAAGTTAAATTATAGGACATCCAACTGGTATCACAAAATTGTTTGGTGTGGGAAATCTCCCACATATTTGGTGTCAGAATATAGTGAGTGTGGCTATGGTGAGAAAGTTGGACTGACAGGTTTTTCAGTAGAGCTCCTCACCCCGCTGCCATTTTGACATCTATGGCACATATCCTGCCCTTCTCCTTACCCCACCCCCAGTCAGTGATCAGAATGGGGTAGGAGAGCTTTTCACTTATCCAGTTATTTTTGTGAGCCCTGCACATGCTCAGTAACTGCTCCCTCCTTTCACCATCTTGCAGGGAATTTACCACCAGTCTACTGGTATCATTATCTCTAAATTTTATATAATAACAAGAACAGTTTACCAGTAACCCAAAAATAATATGAGTTTTGCAAGTATCTTTTAATTTAATTAAGCCAAATGTAATATTGAACTTTTAACTACTCAAAAGATGTATTAGATTATATATTATATTTACTATTTCACCATAGGGCTCTTTGAACATAATTAATTAAAAAGACAGAACAAATGTGTCCTGTAAATCAGATCATCTATAAAGCAGTGCTAAAGGAAAAAGCACAAATTTAACCAGTAGGCTTTTGGACCCACTCTAATTAAACACCAGCTTTGCTACCAGAAAGGTCATGATCAAAAAGCCTTTGGTCATATGTATATGTGCTTCAGAGTTTGATAATCATAAAAGCTGAGCAGTAAATTGTAGTTTTTCATTAATTTAAAATTAATCCCCTGGAGACTGGGAGGAGATCAAAGAAAAGGGGTTTCCTGTTTAGAATATCAAATACTTGATTCTATGAGTCTAGGTGATTTGTGTCATTTAAGCAATATAGGAAATGCATACATTCATATATGCATACATTCTTAACTAACCTCATTGAAGCCTCTGTAGAAGAATTAAGGCTGTAAATTTGGCAAGACTTCACACTATTCCAGAGAATGACATGTAGCCATCTTTAATTAGGTCATTTATTATATTCTGAATTAACACTTTTAACTTTTTAGGTCAGCTCTTCCTCCTGTTTTAAAGAAATAGTACCGTCAAATGCTTTTATAAAGGAGGTGAAAAAGCAGCCTGTCTACAGCCTCCACTTGAGTCCTGTGTGGAAGCCACAGTGATTTCAGCCTAATCTGTAGAAATGGGGATCCCTGGAGTCTGCAAAATGGAGGGTCGGCAGGTGGGAAAAACAAACCAATACAGGACTCCAGTGAAGTATACAGATGGCCTCAGCCCTGTTAGGACAAGCTTAGGTTAGAAATTTCCCAGTTTATGGAAAATATCAGCAGAAAGATAATTAACTCGAAGAACTAGTTTAGTTCATAATGGAGGATTGAAAATCAATGGGCTCAGAGCTTGCCCCATAAAATGAAGAACTTTTCTCTCATGTAATAATGAGGGTTAGTGTCCAGAGCAAAGTATCATGTGATTAGTTTTTCTTGCCTGCTCGTGTTGTTAAATAAGAAGGTTAGGAGGAAAATGAAAATTAATGGCATTTAATTATATCCCAAAGACCTGTATTTAAACTTGGATCAAATCATTCTGTTGTCCTAGACACAGATGATAATGGGATGCAAAGGAGGGTCACCCCAAATTTGTCCAAAATAGCATATGAATTTTGAATTAAAGGTACTTGAAAAAAAAAAAGGACACTGGTCATCTTCTCTGTACCCCCTGAGAGCAGTAAATAAGTCTCCCACGTGAAAGCTACCCTTCCTGCTCCAGGAGTAGCACCATTACCACCAGTAATAGAAATTCGGGGACTAGAAGACTATGTAAACAAACCCTGCTTAGTTTTTTCACTAATTGGTATCAAAGCTGAAGTTTCTTTATGTCGGTCCTTGACAAACACAAATTTATTGGTTTTTGCTTTGTTTTGTTTTGTTTTCTTTTTCTTTTCTTTTTTTTGTCTTGGTTTGGTTTGGTTTGGATTTTTGTCTGAAAGCTATAAAAACAGCCCGCTTTGGTCATTTTTTAGGTCCCATATTTTTGGGACCTCTGTATATACAAAATTAAATTTGATTTTCTTCTGTCCATCTGTTTCCTGTTAATTTAATTCTTACACCAGACAGAAGAACCTAGAAAGGTACATTTGTTGTTTGTTTTGTTTTGTTTTCTCCATCAATAACTTAGCAATCACATACTTATAGATATCTACAGGATAACTCTTGTTACCTACCTCTCCTCCCACATTAGATGGTCTAAGGTTCAGCAACCTTAACTGGAACTAGATTGTCAACTTGCTATATGATATGTACTTAATCAATCTGAATCCCAATTTCCAAATCAGTAAATCTGGAAAATAAGGTATAACTTTTAGGATGATTATGAAATGTAAATTAGGTATAAAACTCTATAGGCATTAAATCGAGACTAATATATCACATGTTAAATGCCAATAATTTATTAATTAATTTCTAAAAACAAGGTATACAAACTAAGCATTAATTATAAAATTATACAGTTATAGAATTATAGAATTTTAACTTGGGTCTTGGAAAAGAAACCAATGGTTCTTTGTGTTCATATATTGGTTTTTCTAATAACACAAAAATATACATATTTACAAATACATATGCCATTAGAAAATTTCAAGAGACAGTAATTTTACTAAGATATAATCTCCATATTGATACATTTTCTCTTTTAAAATTTGTTTGTTTTGTATAAATAAATTAGATGCTTCATTGATCAAAATTCTTATAAGTATGTGATAAAAATTCCTTTCCAAGTTCCTAAAAATGTATACATTTTTTACTACTTTATTTATAGGAAAATAACAAATTTTAAAATAGGTTTTCTTTTTTATTTGTTAAAGATTTTATTTATTATTTTTAGAGAGAGGGGGAGGGAGAGAGGCAGAGAGGGAGAGAGAAATCAATGTATGGTTGCCTTTCACCTGCCTCCAGCTACAGACTTGGCTGGAGACCTGGCTTGCAAACTGGTTATGTGCCCTGCAACCTTTGGGTTTGCAGGCCGGCACCTTATCCACTGTGCCACCAGCCAGAGTTCTATTTTTTCTTTAAAGGTTAAATTTTACTTTCACCTTCTAACTCATACATGACAATAATTTCATGTAGAATCTACTGACATTTACTTGCCCCTGTATTAGTTAGTTTTTCTACATGCTTACACTTTTCTTCCTACTAATTTTGATATTATCTGATGATGAGACATGTTTAGATAAGAACACAATAAAAATTACCATTATTATTACAATTATATTACATTTGATGATTCGGAGGCATTTTAGACTAAAAGCACAATAAGCCTCTAAGGTTAATTAAATCACAATTCTTGGTGTAGGTGAGTTTCATGTTTATCCACAGGCACAAAATAAACCTGTATTGAAAGAGCTATTACCTTACTATACACTTTAAAGTTTACATAAGAAACATGGAAGGTTTTTATGACTAATAAAATCATAATTATGTGAGTCACTAAGTTTAGAACTGAAACAAGTATGAGATAGTTTTGTAATATTCTTGACATTTCAGTTTCTATCAAGCATTATGGTATGAGAAAAGGAATATGAAACAACCATTTTCCTTAAAGAAATGTGATGACTTACTTTCCAAGCAAAAGTGGCCATTAGAAGTAAAAATTGGGTTCTATATTCAAGATAAATATTCTTTCAAAATGTGATGAAACCATATTCAACAGCATAAAACTGAATGGTTATCATGGACTTCCAGGTGTTAGAAATGATTTTCTCACAGAAAGGGAAATTATGTTTGAAACACTTTCTTTTATTAAACAATGGCCATGAGTCCCCCAGGAATTCACTTGATATATAAAATAGGTGCCCTGTGAATATCGCTGGATGCTGTTTGACTGTAAGGATACATATTATTTTGATTATTTGAAATATTGTATTGCACTATACTTCTCCGAGCTACATTTATGTCACCATATATTTTAGCATATACCATCAATATTATGTAAGAATGGATGCAGGGGAAATGAAGCATTTACCTTAAATATACATAATTTTTCTTTAACTTTCCAAGAATACCATAGAAGGATGCTCTAGTATAAGAAACAAAATTCTTCTTAAGCAAAAGACAATGAAGTGACCAAGCAGCCCCCTTAAAGAAGGCTTACTGGATTGAAGTGTATTAGAAGAAAAGCATAGAAAATGGCCAAAGTAAGTGCAGTGCTTCTGCATTTTGGGTAGTACACAAGGATCTGTCAGAACATTAGAACCTGGAAAGATACTCTAACCTTTTAGTTGCAGGGCTTTTGACCTGCACAAGAGGGAAGCATTTACTCCTTTACTGGTGTTACCTACAGCAATTAACTGCTGTTCATATGGCCAACAACACATGAAAAGGTCCTCAACATCAGCCAGTATTAGAGAAATGCAAATCAAAACCATAGTGAGATTTCCTGGAACAGATATCATCCAAAAGACTAGAGAATGAGTGTTGGTGGGAGGGAATATAGTCCTTTGTTAGTGGGAATGTAAACTGAGGCAGCCATGATGGAAAAACAGCATGAAGGTTCCTCAAAAATTAAAAATAACCTGCATATGAGCTATCAATTCTATTCCTGTGTGTATATCTAAAGAAAACAAATTCTCCCAAGGAGATATTTGTGCCCCATATTTATTGAAGCATTATTTATAATAATCATGATAGGAAAAAACTTATGTGTCTATCCATGGATGATTGGATACAGAAAATGTGGTGTATATATACAATGGAGCCCTATTTAGCCATAACAAAGGAGGAAACACTGCCATTTGTGAGACCATGGACAGACGTTGAGGGAATATGCTAAATGAAATAAGTGAGATAGAGAAAGAAATACTGTGTGATCTTACATGTAAAATCTAAACAAACTAACAAACCCAAAGAAACAGAGGTTAGATTTGTCATTGCCAGAGAATTGGGGGTGAAATTGGATAACTGGATGAAATTGGTTACAGGTACAAACATTGCAGCAATAATTTTACAATATATACATACATCCATCAAATTATTGCTATGATGTACCCTTTAAACATGTAAAATGTTGTATGTCAATTATATCTGAATAAAACTGGAAAATCTTCTTTAAAATTCTATTTTAGTTTTGTATATAACTAAAATAATTCAGAAATGAATGTAAAAGAAAAACCATTCATTATAATGTAGAAATACATATACTGTTCATTGTTCTGAATTCAAGAAAAGATGTGTAAAGCCTCTCTACAATAAATTCCAAAATAATGTCAAAAAATTAAAGAACAACTAAATGGATAGAGAAAACATATAATCATTGATAGATACAGTCACAGAGTCAGAATTAGTATTGCTTAGATGCTAGTTTTCCTGAATCAACATATAATACTCCAAATAACTCCCAATCAAAATATCAACAGACTTTTTTTTTTTTCTTTTGGTAGAAATGGTGATATTAATGACACTTAGAGCATTAATGAAGTATTCTAGAGTATCCAAAAACAATTAACAAAAGTGTTGGACTATGTAATCTGTTTCTGTATGAGCTGTTCTAGCAATATTTTGCTCTTAAGCTCCAAAAGGTAATGGTTAGGGATAGGCAATAAATCCTGTATCTGGTAGTCCAGGATGTGGTTCTTAGGCCATGAAGGGCATTCCAGTGGTTATGCAAATGGTTATTCAAACAGGGTTGTAAGAAAGTTTCTTAGCAAAGATGAAATCAGAATTGATAGGAACTTGAAAGAGATTTAGCAGTTAATAATGCAAAAGAATGAAGGAAGGGGGTGTGAAAGAAGGCATTCTAACTAAATTATTTTAAAATACCTGGTTTTAAAGTTCTTCCAGAAATATAATAATAATTTTATACATTTCAAAATAAAATTGTTTTCATATATATGTGTAAGATTACAGCAATAAGATGACCTATGTAAACTTAGCATAAATTCCTAAATCTGTATATTCTAAATATTTGCTTCTCAATTATACGTGTCTCCAAAGCCCTTTGTTGACATTTTCATTTTATTAGTTATCATGTTTTTCTATTATAACTAGTTGGTTATTTATTTTTTATTCTCTTTAAGCTGCAAGTTCCTTCCCATAGAAACATTTATTTATAGTACAGAAAATATCTAGTGATACTGAAAAAATTAGTGGTTTATAAAATGTTCTGCCTCTTTATTTCTCTGCTTTATTAATCTTAACTACTTGATATCTTTTTAAACATGAAATAATAGTAAGTTTAACTTAATGATAGTATCAGTCTTTTACTTTTTCTCTATGGAAACTTATATCACAGGTAAACTAATTAACCAATCTGTTCATAATAGCTCACACTTAATCTGATTGCTATATATTTAAGTTTCTTTGGTTTATGTTTTAGACAATGATGAAAACATATATCTTTACATTATTACATTATTTGAAACTGGCTCCTAAAATTTAAGGAGGTGAAGTATATAATGGTTAATGAATGAATTTGGTTTCTCACTTAAAGATAGATAATATAAGAAATTCACGTTCAGTGATTTATTTTAAGAAAGTAAAGGACTATAGTTTTGAACCTACCCCATTTTGGGTAAATTCTGTATCCTATGGCTGCTGTAGAAAATTATCATATAAAATTACTGGCTTAAAATAATATGAGTCCTGAGGTTAGAAATAAGAAATATGTCTCATTAACTAAAGATGTCAACTGTACATCCTCTCATAGACATGTACAGGGTGGGACAAAACTTAGGTTTGCAAATAATTAACACAATAATTAATAAATAATAATACAGAATAAAGATAAAGAGATATGTGATCAGATCACAGAGGAGGAGAGGGAAGGGGATGTAGGAGGAGGTTGCCCAGGGCTGTAGTCAACCACCTAGGACAGAGCTGGCTGAGAAGTTGAACATCTCTGAAGCATATGGAATTTTGGGTCAGAAGATTTAAAATAAAAGGAGGGCAGAGACTAGTTCACAGACTCCTTTCCTTGAGGATATTTGGATAATCCTACTGCAGCTGCCTGGGTTTCCCAAAGGACAGCAGAAGGAACTAGAAGCAAACCTTAGGATTCAGCTGTCCTGGCAGAGGGTGGCAGGTTATTTTTTGGGTGTTCTAGAGGAGAGAGACTCTGAGGCAGAAGCCTGCCCTTCTTCCAACATTGTGTAGCCTTTTATATCTTGTTCTTTTAGTTTTCAAAATAATCCTATAGAAATAAGATAATTAAAAACTAACGGGGGAAAAATGATAGGGGAACTCAGGTGTTAAATATTTTAGCCTTCATTATAGTCTTAAGTGATTAAAGCTATAGTTAAGAGTTAATGATTTTAGCCTTAATTATAGGCTTAAGCGATTAAGGCTGTAACTAAAGAGTTAAAGAGTTTAGCCTTAATTAATAGGCTTAAGTGACTAATGCATGTGGAAATCTGTTATTCCAAAATTGTATAGCTTTTTTAAATTTTTATTTATTTAGTTACTTAGTTATTTTTAAAGAGAGGAAGAAAGAGAGGGAGAGAAACATTGATGCATGAGAGAAACTGATTCATTGCTTCATGCAAGCCCCCACCTGGGGACCTGGCCCTCAACCCAGGCATGTGCCCTGACTAGGAATTGAACTGGCAATCCTTTGGATCACAGGCCAACACTCAGTCCACTGAGCCACACCAGCTGGGGGCAAAATAGTGTAGTTTTTCTATAAAGACTCTTCTTACATCACCAAGCCTCTACCTCCGGAATTTTGCCTAAAGGATGGCGGCAAGCAACAGGATCCAACTTTCTTTTTTGGTAATAAACCTTCTTTTCTCCCTATGCTATGTTTCCTTGATCTCCCCCCATCCCCCAATCCCCAGTTTTAATAGGCTGGCAGCATTCTTGGGTCAGAATAATGTCTGCCTCTTAATGTCAGCTGATCTTAATTCCAAATACAGCCTAGTTTTCCTTTGCCATGTAAAATAAGATATGTTGCAGGTTCTGAGGAGAATGTGGGCATTTTTGTGAGAGAATTATTCTGTCTACCATGGTTTGTCCACTTTCCTCCAAAGATTCACATCCTTCCCACGTGCAATCCCTTCATTTCAACATCCCCGAAATCTTATCCATGTTAGCAGCATCTCAAAGTCCAAAATTATCTAAATTTCATCATCTTAAAAATCCCAAATTTCATCATATTCTTTCAAGGCTATGGGCATGTATTTATGGGCAAAATTTCTCTCCATCCATGAACTGTAAAATTCAAGAAACATGACACCTACACCTAAAACAAAATTGTGGAACCAGCAAAGGAACCAAGTATAAACATTTTGATTCCCAAAATGAGAATACGGAAGGCAAAATGATGTCAGTTGCCTCATGCAATGTTAAAATCCAGCTGAAGGAAATGCCATTCAGTTTCAAGGCTAGAGAATGACTGTTGGTGGCTTATGACTTCACCATCTGAGCTAAAATCTCCATCCTTTAAGCCAGCCTACCTTTTTCATAAAAGGGAACATATATTTTCAAATGACTGATTTTATCAGCATGTTTTGACTATAGAATTTTGAGTCCCACAGCCTTCTTTCAATGTGCCCTTTCTACTTTTCATTCAAAATTGGCAGTATTTTTGCCCTTATAACATTCTCAAGAACCTCATAAACCTCCTGTGTTGGCACAAGAATTCACTCCTTTAGACGTGATGCTCTCCGATAATCCCACCTGTATCTTGGCCTCTGCTTAGATGGTTAAAAGGATCTGAGTCATATGATTAATCAGTTTCAAAGAGCTTTTATGTGTAACTGAATCATCTGATCTTTAATCTTTCTTAGTTATTAGCAAGAGATATTCCAGCCACATGAATGGACATTTTATTTTTAAACAGAGAATGATTTTCAGGCAGTGAATACAGTCACTGACCACCAAAAAACTGGCTACGTTCTGAGAAATGTGTCATTAGGGATTTTGTCACCATGTGGACATCATAGTGTGTACTTATACAAACCTGGATGATATGGCCTGTAATTATACGTGCTGTACTCTTATAGAATTGGCACAACAGTATGTTTCTTTACATCAACATCACCAGAAACATGAGTTACTGTTATATTACAACATAACAATGGCTGTGATGTCACTAGATGATAGGACTTTTTTTCAACTCAGTTATAACCCATGTGACCACTAAGCTACATCATTCATCAAAATGCCATTTTGTGGTGCGTGACTATATCTTAATGTTAGTATTGTTTACAATCTATATAAGCTGAGAATTTTCAAATCATCAAACCCTATTCTATCTTTGTTTAATATTTCTTTCCTCAGTTTATGTCTTTCCAGTGAAATTTTACTATGAGCAGAAAGAAGTAACTAGGCCTATCTTCAACTTTATATTTAGAAGTCTCCTGGTTTAATGTCTAGCTTATCATTTATAAGTTCTTCCTTCCACATAATGGCAGGGCACAATTCTGATGTGTTCTGCCACTATCAAACAAGGATTTCCTTTCCTCCAATTTCCTGTAATACGTTTCTCAATTCTGATCTTTCACCCGCAGCTCCTTTCTTTCATGGCCTTACCTCTGCCAATAGTCTGTTCATGATGACTTTAATGTTTTCTAAGACAATATTTTCTCTGCCATGTTCCTAAGTTTCTTCTGTGTTTTTACTGGAAAAGTTCTTGGCATCTATCTATATCTGTACAGTCTGTTTAATGACTCACTAAACATTTTCTCTCATGTTCTTTGAAATTTGTCCAGCATCTGCCTATCGCCTAGTTCCAAAATTATTTCCACATCCGTATGTACCTGTTATATAAGCATTCTAGTAACAAGATACGTATCAGCTTTCTATAGGTCTTATAACAAATTACCCAAAACTTTCCGGTAAAATAAACAACAAATGTTATTATCTTACAGTTCTGGAGGTCAGGAATCTGAAACATCTTACTGAATAAAAATCAGGGAATCAACAGGGCTCTGTTCCTTCTGGAGGCTGGAAAAGAGAAACCATTCCATACAGTTTATAATCTAGAGACCGTCTTCTTTCCTTGGTCCATGGCCCCTTCCATTTTCAGGGCCAGTAATGGTTGGCCAAGTATTTATCACATTGTATTACTCTGACTCTGACTCATTCTGCCTCCTGATCCTATGTGCAATGACTCTTTTTGAGTAGGTCAGGCACATTCAGATAATCCAGGTTAATCTCACTATTTTACTGTTACCTGATTAGCAACATAAATTTTATCTGTAACCTTAATTCATATTTGCCTTGTGACATAATACAATCATGTTTCCAGAAGAAGGATGTGGACATTTTCCTGAAAAAATATTAAGCCACAGATGAAAGAAGTTAAGTTCATATAGTAAGTGAAATTGTCTAACCTTAGTTTGCTATAACTCCCTAGAGACATCGTGACCATATTTCTTTTTCTTCCTTCCTTCCTTCTATTTTTCTTCCTTCTTTTTTTCTTCTTTCTTTCTTTCTTTCTTTCTTTCTTTCTTTCTTTCTTTCTTTCTTTCTTTCTTTCTTTCTTTCCTTTCTTTTTCTTTCCTTTCTTTTTCCTTTCTTTCTTTCAATGTGTTTTATACCTTGGACATATTTGCCTACACTTTCTTGTTTTATTTTCAGAGTAAGCACAATGAGTGGCAAATAATAAGCACTAAGTTAATGCTTCCTGGAATAAATAATTAGTGACTAAATGAGGGAGGGAAGCTGTATTAATTTAACCTGGTGTCACAATTTTGCTTAAACACTTCTAAAGAACTTGTAAAATATGCTTGATGAACCATGGCTTCCATTTCCAAACAAAGGATTTTGTTAGATTTTATTTCTCAGGAAGTTTTATTATTAAGAAATTAATAAACATGAATGTTAATAATACAATATAGTGTATATATTTAGGTTTTTAGAAGACTAGCTTTAAAAGTTATTTATAAAACTATGAAATTTATAGTTTGGTCAATAAATTATGGAATTTGAATCCCAAAATGAACTTAGATGTTATGTGCTTTAATAAACTAAGTTTACAGATTAGGGACATTAGGTCCAGAGAAGTCAGGTAACTTGCATCTATCAAATTCTTGTTAGCATAAAAAAGAACTAGAATCCTTAACTTCTCAATTTTTTCTTTCTTTTTTTCACTTTTACATACCATTTGTAACTAACAAAAACCAAAAATTTTAAACTAAATAAAGCTAGAAATAAATACTTTAACCAAAATTTAACTAAGCATTTTTGTAGCTAATAGTACTATCTCATTACTATTAAGCCTGGCTTCTCTCTTTTATTTAAGAAGTAGCTGAAGCTATTACTTCATTTCTAAAATCTCTTGGTACCTTAGAAATTATTTTCTGAATTTAAAGACTCCTATATGAAATCTGCTATGAGCCAACTGTCTTGAGTAAAACCTTAAAATTTGTATATGCTAAATCAATAAGTATGATGGAAGTTTATCACTTGCTCTTATAAATATCTATTTTAATCTATATAAAGATTTTAGTGTCAAAGTAAATGAATATATATTCCAATTTTTAAAAAATAAAATAACTCTTTTACTTCTTAACATAAACTATTGCTTGGCAAAATTTTGCCTTCAGATATACTTATATTATTAAACCAGCAAGTAACTTACTTCAGGGTATCTATGCAAACTCATATTTTATTATTATTTTGCAATCTTATTTACATAACATTTTCCCAAATTATGATTGATTATGAGTTTAGCAAATATAATAAAGCCTCAATATGCAAATGGTAAAAATATGTAGACCTTTGTTCATCAGTTTTCAAAATAATGTCAGGAATCCAGTTCTGGAAGAATAAAAATGTCTATTTCTTAATTCACATAAATGCTGTACTCCTTATGCTATAGGATCATTGTGTATATTTTCACATTTTATCTAAAACAGTATTTCTGAAAGGTTTGTAAGTCAATTAAATATTTGTATATAAATATAGTTCATAAGTATAATACAAATTAAAAAGAAATAATAACTATAAACTACTATATTCACCTTTGTTTAAAATGGTAAATATAATTTGACATAAACTAAAACACATTAAGTCACATGTTGATAAAATTAAGTCAAATCCATTATATTAGATATATTTTTAGGCAGGAAAACTGAGCTCAAATCATTATCTACACAAAAAAGGTGATAAATCTTTGTAATCTTGTAGTACTTTAAATTCTTAAATACAAAATAATGAAATTAATATTTGTGGTACAAAAAACTAGAAAGCGTATTGTTTAGAATTCATACATATTGACTTCAAGGTAGAGGTTGTTGTCATCTTTTTCACATTTAAATAACAATCATAAATGTTGTTAAGCAGTGACAAAAATCTCTTTTCAATCTTTATAAATGATTTAGTTGTTTATATTTTTTTCTTCAGTATAATGTCTTATAAGGCAACTTACAAACTTGGTAAAAATGGTGCATCATAGTGTGAAATTACTTTAGAAACTGTTCCCAGAATCCTATCAAAATGAATGACTTTGATGGGCAATTTATGAACTCAGAGATCACTTTCATGCAGCTTCTTTATTATTAGTTGCACGTCATTGCCACTAGAACATTTTAAACAATTTTAGAAGAATAATTTTGACAATTTAGGTGTGATTTTTTCCCTATAATAAAAGAAGATTTCATTTTAAATAAGGTATATTTAGATTTTTTTATTTGATGTATTTTACTTTAGGTTAAATTTCTTACATAGAATACAGAAAGCTGAATCATGATAAAAAAAAAAAAAACTTTTGCTAGATAAAAAAATCACTCTTAAATATAAATGGGACATATATTAAATATTTGAAAAATAAACATCTGTAAGAGAATTGATATGACATTCAAGACTTGTATTTATGGATGCATTGTTTTCATCCTGGTGGTCCTGAGACCTGTTTCTAATTCAATAGTTTAAATGTAAATTTCCTTTTATCTTAACCCAAGTGATCACTAGTATTACTGTACCCAGTAAATAATTATTGTTTTATTCAAATTTGAATGCAAACAAAGGTGTTTACCTTTTGGTTCTCTTTACTGATCTCAATAATTATTTTTTACTATCTAAGTCAAAAAAATTTTTTTTCTGGATTATAGTTTTGCGGCATATGACATTTTTACCAGAAAATCAGCAGTATGCGACAATGACAAGGTTAGAAGCTTTGGAATCTGAGATATCATTTTTTTTTGTCTTCTCACCTAGACAACAATTACACTGGCACAATTTGTACCTATTTTGCAACTCTGAAGTTTATTGAAAAACCACAACTTCCAGGCTTCCCTTGAACAGTAAATTGTGGTTAATTTAGGTCAGTTTAGCTCTTACTAGCTACCCATCCCCCATGACCCAGATCCTTAGTAGGCACCTTGCCTACATTCCTGGTGATTAAATCTAGGATCTAGTCCTGGATTTAGTAAATCCATTGTCAATTGGCCAAGCTAGAGTTCAGTTCACGGTAGACTTACTGGATCCATGGACCTGTATTGCTTATGGAAATAACCAGGTGGATTCATGGATCCAGTAAAGTTTTCATGGCTTTTTTAACCTGGCTCCCATACACTACCCCCTCCTCCCCAAATTCCCTATTTGGTATTATTCTCAGGTTCAATTCACATCACTTCCTTCTAGATAAACTTCTCTAACATCCCTTCTAGCACATCTTATTTTCCTTAACTCTAAATTTAATTCAGTTAGCATATACCCTACAGCTCACATTAAATAAGCATTTATCATCTAGTATGTTAACTGGTTCTTTACATTTTTGTTTTCTTCTCTAGATTATAAGATCCCTTGAAGATAGAGACAATGATTTAATCACCTTATGTTTCTTGCACTTCTCATGGTGCTTGCTACCTGAGAGAAGCAATATTAGTTGCTGAATGACTGGATAACTTAATGAATCATGAATGATACCCTAACATGTTCTAACATTTCTATTGAGATTCTCTCTTCTAGCAGCAAATTCCCTTCACATTAATCTCTTTTCAAAACCTTCTTTCTCCCCACCTTAACTGAAATTTTACTCTAAATCAGGAATATAGTTTCTGGCAGTAACAGTACAAAATAACTGGAAGAATAAGGAATAATAAATGTAAATAATAAATGTTAAATGTTGAAGAGCAGTGTCACTTTGTGTTACTGACTTCTTACCCTTTTTCATTTGAGCTTGGCTGATCAAAGCCACTCTTAGATTAATTTATTTTGATAACAAGCCTGAATTCATAATGAATGACTGTATTATTCAGAACTTTAAATATTATTGACAATAGATGAATTAAACTAAAACATGAATTTATTGAATTATCTATAGAAAGCTCAATAAAGCAAAATAGTTCTAGATTGTGCCTGTTACATTGTTGACTAGGTGAAGAGACGAATTTCTGGTGCTTCTTACACAAGCATCTTTCCAGGATCCTCTTGCTTTGGCCTCTAATTCATTATACCCTATTATCTAGTTTCACAACTCACTGTGGATCAATCCTTGACTGCTCATTTGGTTGTGATATTATGATTTTCTGAATTCTGATGGTTAAGCTTTATCCCTTGGCTTCTATTAATATGGAGCTCCAACAACCCCATCAATATTTGTAGCCTTACCTACCATTAGCCGTCATCTGCAGAGAAAATACCACCACCATTTGTTTGTTTTGAAAGAAGGCAGATACCATCCAAAAGTAAGCAGGTTATTAACTATTAAGATTCTTTTTTAACACATAACAGATTATACATTAAAACCCAATGCAATTTATTTTTATTTCCCTGTTATCTTGGGTCTTGTTAAGAAACAACCAAAGAGAGTTAATACAAACCTTAGGTAATTCTAAAATCATGCGGGCAGAGAAGATTCATACCCTGTTACTGATTTGAGTTTCTGGTGGGAGTTAATTTCAGATCCTCCATCCCCAATGGAGCCACCACAATGTTACCATATGTAAGAGGGAGTCTTACAGCTAACCTCACCCCATGCCTCCAAATGTTCCCCCCTCTTCTACAGAGCAGGAAGAAGATATGCAATAAAAACACATGCCTGCCCTGGCTGGTGATTAGGTGGATTGGCGCCAGCCTGTGAACCCAAAGGTCACTGGTTCCATTGTCATGTCAGGGTGACTGTGGCCAGGATCCTCGCCTCTACAGAGGTATTTTCACTTGCCTAGGTCACCCTTATCTAAGAGAATTTCTTAGTGCACGATGCTATCACACAGCTCAGACTAGCCGGGTGCCACCTTAGCTCACTTCACGTACATTCACGCCCCCGCTGTTCAAGCCGAGCAGATGCTGGTTTCCCATGTCCTTGCCCGCTGCCACAGAACGAGACTAAAGGCGGACGGACAATTTTGGCTCCATGACTCCCTTGTTCTTGCTCCTCACCTCGCAAATTGAAAGGCAGATCCAGCCATTCCTGCCCTCACCTGCAGGAATGAGATGAAAGCGATAGGCATTCCCTCTTCAATGCTCCCCTGCCCTTTTCTGTTCTCAGCAAATCCGAAGTAAACCTGCCAGGAGCTGAGCGCCTGCCCTGCAATTCGCATGCTTACGAAATAAATATTTATGTTGTGCAAAACAGTCTGTTCACATTAAATTCTGCCCAGCTTCTTGACAGCAAATTAGCCCCTCAGAGGCAGGCTGACTAAAGTAGCTCAACTACTCATTTCACCTAATCTTCAGACATAACCTGTATAAGATATATCAACGCTCTATTACCGGCAAGCTGTCGGGCTGGGGTGGTTTCTGGCAAAACTGCACTCCTAGTGGTGTCACCGAATGCAGGTGTGCTACCTGTAGCTCAGAAGCTGACCCCAGAGACAGGTGCTGATGTAAAGGAATTTTATTTCACCTGACAGCCACTCGGGAGATGAGGGACTCGGGTGGCAAAGCCCACCTCCACACCTCGGTGCACGCAGAGGTTTTCATGAGAGGGAAATCGGGGAGTGGGTTGAAAAGTTCTCCACGTGCCCCTCAGCACAGTCCATTCCCAGGAGGCAAGTGATGGTCTAGTGTACATCATCTTGGCTTAGTCACGGTGAATTCTCATCATCCTGGCTGGATATCATTTTGGCTCCATGGTTGAACGTCAGCAAATCTAAAGCTAGGACACCTGAAGGTTGGAGTCTGTATCTCCTGTATCTTCCTAGTATTCTTATACAAACATGTTGTTCATCTACAAGGTACATACTAGTCAGTCAGTACTTAGAGAAGCAATGTTAAAATACAGCAGGGTGGGCAACAATTCCTCATTGTTACAGTGGAACCGTCACTGGGCAGGAACCAGGCCTGGAGCAGGTCTGCCTTGGACTGGGTTGTAGTGTGACTTTATGTAGGAAAGATTTTATAACACAAGTCCATGTAATTCTGAGGGTATGCTTATTGAATCTGAGGACAGCAAAACAAAGGAAGGGCTTAATATAGAAGAGAAACAGGAGATAGCCCAGGTGGGGCTGCCTCTGCTCTGTAGGAATGCTATGGGAAAGAAGTGAGCCAAGGTGAGACTCATTTGGCTCATGAGGGAGTAAAAGTCCAGTGAGGGAAGGGAGCCAAGGTGGGGCTCTGTTGACTTATGGAAAAGTCAGAGCAAAGGGGGCCTTGAAGAAAGTGTCAAGGGGGTTAACCCGGGACAAGCTGCCACTGTCCATTGTTTCCCTGGTTGAGAGTCTCCTGGAGAAACTTAGGGTTTAGGAGAAAAAATGAATTTACTCAAAAAGGACATTTCAGTGGGTGTGTTCCATGGAAGGCACAGGCTAGTTTCTTCATTTTGAGGGGTTTTACCTGATTTCCAAAAGTGGGGATTTTAGGGGAGATCTCAGGGGAAAAGCTCAATAGAACGTATATTCATCAACTTTATGCTGATGTGCCAAAATGAGATTTATTCCCTTAACTTCATCTGTCTTGGGGTGTGTTTGGCACAAATTGCACTGATTGGATTTTTAAACCTCCCTGGGTAGGGTGATCTGAGCATTTACCATCTGGTTTGGGAAGAGGAGTGTAAACCAGTACTTTTAACTGTCTTTTGTTAGGGAAGATACGATTTTGTGATTTATTAGGTGGCTGTAAACTGGTTGTTTGTTGAACTCTGTCTCAGTTTCCCTATTCTTTCCCCTTGTTCTGGCTTACCTGCCCATCTCAAAACTAAAAAAGCATTAAGATATAGAAATAGAGGGATGTGAGGAAGGAGAGAGAAAAAAGGGAAAAAAAGTTAAAAAAAAACAAACAGAATAAACAACTTGTTTAGAGGTACCTAATAGTTAAAGAGAACTTTACCCTAGAGGCTGGAAGAGAACAAACCACATAGATGGGAACAAATATTTTATGCCTAGCTTTTTTTTTTCCCCTCAGGGATTGTGCTTAATTGTGGGTAAAGAACTGATACCAGAAAAGTCAGCACTTGTTTAGCCTGTCACTACCTGAATCAATAAGTAGAAACAAGGATTGAAACTTTATGGGCACTTTATTCAGATACTGGTGATCGTTGAAGATGGTGTTATGTATTGTCAAAAATTGTCAACATTTCATCTTAAACCAATACTTTTAGAAGGAGAAGAAAGAGGAGGTAGGGCTTTGGAAAAAAAGGTTAATGGGATAAGAGTTGCAGTCCTGTGGGGTGAGTTTCTTAGCACTGCTTTAGCTGTTGGTCTACAATTCTTTATCTGCATTTCCTCCTTGGAACACAATGGCCCAGATACCATCCCCAGTGTTTGCAAGACCCCCTGAGGCACAAAGGCTGAATTGCTTGCTAACCTGTAGGTGATGCATTCTAGTGCCAGGAATAATTTTCCACCTGCATTAATCACATAAGCCTATCAATTATAGCTAAAAACCTTTAACTCTTGAGTTCCTCTAACAGAAAACTCAGAAGATTACATTTAAAGGATAAAGAAGGCAAGAGAACTTAGAGTAAGTTTATGATAGATCAAAAACTGGATTTTAGAGATTTTCAGGTAACAGGACTTGAGGGGACAAATCCAGAGAGAACAGAGGAACCCTTCCTCAGCAGGATTTTCCCCTCAAAGCTTTAGCTGATTTCTTAAGATACTCGGGGAGAGAGGTTAAGAAGTTAAACAGAAAGTCAATGAAAAAGCAGGACAAAATTGTCTGCAGTCTCATATGGCTAAGAAGATTAAAATTCAAGTTCAGGAGGTGGGTCTGTACTACAATTGCCACATTCCCCTTGGGGACCTAGGAAGACTTTATCTGAAAAATGTCAAGATAGGTGAGGGGTCTGAAATTGTACTTTGCCAGTTAGCCTGCTCCATTTTCACAGGGTGGCGAAATGCAGAAGGTTTCTGAGTCAGAGGCAAAGAGCTTTATTTCTAAAAGCGAATTTGCACTGGTTCTCATTGCCCCTCAAGGGCCGTAGGGGAGGAGTAAAATCGGTCAGGGGATGCCATCCTTAGGCACCATGCCTGAGGTGGGGATGGAGACACTGAGTTTAGAACCCTGCCAGTCTTATAATGTGCCTGTTGCCAATTCTGGGAAACTGTTATCCTTGATGGAAACATTATCAATATTACCTTGGACAGCAAAAAACTCTGCTCTTGACCCACAGAGAAATAGCGTCTTTATCCGCCAAGGCTGTAGTTACACAAACAGCCTTAGGAAGGTAGTTTGGAACAAAAGCTGACACAAGGCATACAGAAAAGCCCTGGAGTAAAACAAAAAGTCCATTGAGTGTGACAAACTGGACAGCCCAACCTTAGGTCAGGCTGTCCTTGATTGGGTTAAAGTGATACACCTGCCCTTAGGCCACCTATCAGGAAATAAGAGTCTCTTTGTAGAGGAGCCCATTTATAAAAATATAAATATTTGTATATTTAAACCCTCACCCAAAGATATATCTGTTACTTTTAGAGAGTGAGGAAGGGGAAGAGAAAGAGAGAAAGAGTATGGGGGATATCAATGTGACAGAGAAACTTATTAATTGGTTGCCTCCTATATGTGGCCTGATGGAATGAAACTAGCTGCCTCAGTGTGTGCCCTGCCCAGGGAATGAACCCTCGCCTTTTGGTGCACAAGATGACTCCCCAACCAGCTGAGCCTCCTGACCAGAATAGCATGCAATTTTTAATATAAAGTGTCTGGCGGTAAAGATTACGAGGTATACAAATAGAAAAGAGAGAGAGAAAAATTTGACCATGAAACAGACCTAAAAATGACCCAGTTCTTGCATTTAAAGTAAATATTTGCACAGTGCAAGTTTTCCTTTACTTTTATTTTTTATTACTATTCTGAAGTGATTTTCAGTTTTAAAATCCAAATAAAAAGTGGAATTCATTTATTGGCAATTTTAGCCTTTTAAATATGTAGTTATATTTATTTATAGAAATAGTTTTTTAATATTTCTTAAAAACTAAAGAATTATTTAGAGTATGAACAAGGTATTCTTTACATATATGGTTTATGCATTTTGGGACAGATTATAGCAGAAGTTAAGTACCATATATTTTCTAAAAGTATTAATTTTTAAAATGTAAATTCACCAGATAGAAAATAAAGCTTTCATGTTTAGAATATTTAACATATTAAAATATATACTAAGAGCAAGGAAGTATCTACTATTTTGAAAATAAGAGGAAGAAGAATAGCTTATGCCTTCCAGGAAATAATATTATTTTATAACTATATGCACTCATAAAAAGTATTTAAACAACAAAATGATGTATTTGGCAAAATGACAAAAGAACAAAAGTGAAAACTAATAAAAACTGGAAGGCATTTTATAGATGACGTGAGTTCAAATACTTATTACAGCTATACATATGAAGTGATGACTTTCCATTAATATAAAGTGAAGATTAAGATTGAACCAAAAAGTTTTTCCTTTTCCTTGAAGATGCCTGGAGTTTAGCCTAAATTGAGACTAAGAGCAGTTATTCCAAAATTATGTAGCTTTTGAATAAAGACTCTTTTCTTTTATCATTAAACTTTTGCCTCTGCAATTTTGCCAACAGGGTGGCAGTGGGCAGCAGGACCCCATTTGCTGTTCAGTAACACTATTGACTGAAATCCAACTTTTCACTCACACCAGAGGTTTGGATACATTTAGAAGCTAATCTTTCCTGTACCCACCATGTTCCCAGTACTCTGTCCTTGATCTCTTCAATTCTGGACTCCAGCTATCTCTTTAAAGTCATACCTTTTATTTTGTTTAGTACTGTTCTTTTACAGTTGTCCTGTTTTCCCCCATTGCTCTCCCCCGCATGGCCATCCTCCCCTCAAAGCCCATGATTTATTACTTTTTAAAACTTTTGCATGTATTATTTTGCTTTGCTCCTTCTAGTGTTCCTTATCAAGCAAACATGAGATTAATTTCTCCTGAGCTTTACTGTTTCAATTAAAAAAAACAAAAAAACAAAACTCACTTTCTTCTCTACAAAGTCAGCCAGGTCACTATTAGGCAGTTACAAGTGTCCTCCCATGGCCTCATGAAAAACTCATGATACTTTAAAAAAATTTCCTAATTATCTTGAATAATACCTAACAGTTTGTGTAATATTTCTACTAAATCATGTGGAAAACAAAAAGGGTATAGATGGAAAAGTTTTAGTTGTTACATTAATCTCTACCTATTTATTGTATTTAAATGGAGGAAAAACACAAAAGTTAAAACTACAGTTGAAAGTAAATTTGGTAAGTTTGGAAACTACAACAGGAAAATTTTGGAAGTTGATTATTAAAAATATCTTTAGAATAACACATAGAATAAACAAATTAAACATAAGTGCTTTAAAAGAAAATGTATTATATTTATAAATGTTGGTTTCATTTATGTAATAAATGTGAGTAAAATTATACTCACATCAATCATAATATAAATAAACTTTATCCTAAGGTTAATCTGTAAAGCATAAAGTAACATTTAGAAACTTGTTTGTGAGAGCAATGATCAGATGACTTAAAAATGGTATTTTTCTAGCCATTTGAAGAAAAACTACAAATGCACTTGATAAAATTTATAATCTGAGCCACATCAACCAGGGCTTAAACTTTTATAAAAGTATTTATTCTTAATTTCTTGTGTCTATTTCCTTGTGACTAGTGACAAATTGTTCATGGACTAACATAGGCTGCAGGTCTACATACCTGCACTGCTCTAGAAGTTCTGCTTTCCCGTTCTTTTAGACCTGTTTTTTCTGCTACACACTCTCCTCCATTTTTGTCACAAGGTATGGGATCAGTTCCTCAGACATTAAGGAACATTCTGCCTCAAGAATTTTGAACTGTTTTCCCTGTGCTGACTTATGCCTTAGATTTTTTTCAGGAACTTATTTAAATGTTTACCTCTAGTAAGGTTTTTCTTCATCATTCTATCTAGAGGTTATACTTCTTTTTAATGCTTCCTCATTTTATTTCTCAGTTTATGTTTTGTCTTGTCTATTTTTCCCTAACACAGAATTTCTGCATTCCTAATTAGAAGGTAAGCCCTATGTGCAGGAATTTCTACCTGTTAATTTCTTGCTGTATTTTCTGAATCTGTAATAGTGCCTACCATATAATGGGAGCTTAAAATCAATGTTTTCTAAGTGAATAGTTTTCAGTAGCTATTGAGCTGCACAAGGCCTTATCAGTAGAATTAAGCATTAAGCATTAATAAAAAAGTTTACCCATGGACATGGACAACAGGTGGGATTGACTTTGGGGGGAATGGGTGGGTGGGTAGGGGGACAGAGGAGAGCAAAAAGGGGATGGATGTAATACAACAACAATAAAATTTTTAAAAAATAAAGAAGTTTACATAGTTTTTATCAACATATAAAATATAATAAGCTATTTGTTTTAAATTTAAATAAAGTACTGATATTATCAACAAATACAGTACTTGTCACTAATGTTATAGAGAATTTGTAAGCATTGATTTTAGACTGATGGAAAAAAGAAAGCTTACTTGTTTATGTGATGTTATTTTCAATGTATGTACTTCTGATTGTGGGGTAATAAAATCCAATATAATCTAGAAATGTTAATAAATTCACTGAATACTCACTTTTTGTGTATTATCTTACATATTGATTATTAAAATCATAATCCTTTATTTAAATATTACTATCTAATCCTAAGGTATCTGTGTTTTTATTATTTCAAATAGGTCTTCATATTTGCAAATACTGTTTGTCATAGAAACAGGTGAATACTTGAAATTAATTATAGTAAAATATAAAGAAAGTTGCTAACATTTATTTTTCCTCAACATTTTAATGATAAAACATATATTAAGTATCATTGGCAAATATGTTGTCCCATACAGCCGGTTCCCTTTTAATTTTATTAGTGTTTTTTTTAGCTAAACAGAAACTTTTCAGTTTGATACAGTCCCATTTGTTTATTTGTTGTTTTACTCCCTTTGCCCTTGGAGAAGTATCTGTAAACATATTTCTGCATAGGACATCTAAAATTTTTCTGCCTATATTTTTCTCCAGGACCTTTATGGTGGCACTGGTTATGTTTAAGTCCTTTATCCATTTTGAGTTTATTCTGGTGTATGGTGTAAATTGGTGGTCTAGTTTTCTAGTTTTATTTTTTTGCATGTTGCTGTCCAGTTCTACCAACACCCCTTGTTGAAGAGACTATTTTTATTCCATTTTATGTTCCTTCCCCCTTTGTCAAATATTAATTGACCATAGGGTCCTGGGTTTATTTCTGGGCTCAATATTCTGTTCCATTGATCTATATGTCTATTCTTATGCCAGTACCAGACTGTTTTGATGACAGTAGCCTCATAGTATAGTTTGATATCTGGTTTTTGATTCCTCCTACCTTGTTCTTCTTTCTCAAGATTGCTGTGACTATTCGTGGGCGTTTTTAGCTCCATATAACAATTTGAAGTATTTTTTCTATATCTGTGAAATACGTCATTGGTATTTTAATGGGGATTACTTTGAATCTATAGATTGTTTTGGGTAGTATTTTAATGATATTAATTCTTCCCATCCATGAACATGGCATATGCTTCCATTTATTTGTATCTTCCTTAATTTCTTTCTTCAATGTTCTGTAGTTTTCTGAGTACAGCATATTTGTCAATGATACCTCAGACAAGGATTTGATATCCAAAATATATAAAGAACTTATATGACTCAACACCAGGGAGACAGCCCAATTAAAAAATGAGTAAAGAACCTGAACAGACAACTCTCTGAGGAAGACATACAAAGGGTCCAAGGGCATATGAAAGAATGTTCAACATCACTAGCCATCAGGGAGATGCAAATTAAAACCACAATAAGATACCACCTGTCACACACCTGTCAGAATGGCAATCATCAACAAATTGATAAACAACAACTGTTTGCAAGGATATGGGGAAAGGGAACCTGGTGCACCACTGGTGGGAATGTAGGCTGGTGCAGCCACTATGGAAAACAGTATGAAGTTTCCTTAAAAATCTAAAAATTGAACTGCCTTTTGATCTAGCAATTCCACTATTAGGACTATACCCAAAGAACCCTGAAACACCAATTCATAAGAACCTATGTACCCCTATGTACATAGCAGCACTATTTACAATAACCAAGTGCCGGAAACAGCCTAAGTGCCCATCAGTGGATGACTGGATCAAAAAAATTTGGTACATTTACACAATGGAATACTACACAGCAGAAAGAAAGAAGGAACTTCTACCCTTTGCAACAACATAGATGGAACTGGAGAGTATTATGCTTAGTGAAATAAGCCAGTCAGTGAAAGAGAAATACCATATGATCTCACCCATACAGGACAATAATGAAGAAAACAAACAAACAAGCAAAACTGAACCAGATACATGACATTCATGAATACAATGAATAGACACCTTCAGTGGGCAGAGGGAAGGGTGGAGGAGGAAGAGGCAAAGAAGGGGAGCAGTTTAGTCAAGGAACTAGTATGGAAGACCAAGGACATGAAAAATAAGTAGAATTGATGTTGGCGGGGGAGTGGTGGGTGGAAAAAGAGACAGGAGGAAAAAGGGGATGGATATAATACAACAACAATAAAACTAAATTTAAAAAAAAACACTAAAAACAGAAATAAACAAACAAAAAAACACATATTAGTCATGATTGTGGTCCTAATTTTGGTCTTTAAAAATTCAGTAATATTTCTCTATTTAATTTATTTAAATGTGAATTTCAAGTTTTACAGAATGTTTCATCCTTTTTAAATAATTTGAAATTATCTTTTCTCTGAGACACCCTAAATATCCCCACTTAAAAACTCCTAGAAGTAATCAGATTAGCAAGAAAATATATTATTTTACTACATTTTGTGCTACTTATGCAGTGATTATGAGTTTTTATGCTAAGTGCTATTATCATTTATTGACATTAAATTTATACATGTTATTTTATTAGAACTATGAAAATTAATACTTCTTTACTTGTATCTATTTTAAAAAGTATTTTGATTCTAAATGAAACCCAAATCATGTTTTTATTTTAAATTTTGAATATAGTCTTCATTTTCCGAAGATAGAAAAGAAAGAAGGAAAACAGCTTGTAAAGAAGAGAAAAGTAAAATAGCTTGTTATTTCTTATTTACATATTTACACAGCATTAATTTCTATGGTCTGTTTTAATTATTTAACATAACTGAAGGGGATAAAAACCCTTAAAAAGGGAAATTGACAGAGAATTGTGTGCTTAATATGTATTCAGATGTGACTTCCAGTATTAGCTGCAACTTGAAATGGTCACTTTTGTCCTTACAACAATGACAAGAAGCAGAACAAACTGAAAAGCAATGACTGGTTTTTTTTTTTTTTTTTTTTTGGCTCATCAAAGAAATGAGAGTAAAGGGCAAACCGTCAACTGAAAATATGAAAAAGCAAGGAAATCCACAGAGTTACAGCAGGAGCAGAAGATAGTAGAGCCATCAACTGATAAGAAAGCTATGAATGGTAACTTTAATGACTTCCTGGAGGCTGAGTATGGACTCATATGAGAGTAAAAAACTGCTAGGGTCTGCAGTCTTAAGGGGCTCCTACAAGTTCATGCATTTTATTGGCAAGAACCTGCCATGTTCTCATAGTGGAGAGCCAGAGAAAGATCTACTGGTGTCTCAGCAGGGAGAGGGCTAAATGAACCTTTATTAAATTCCTCTGGAGAGATCTCTAGGACAAAGCCTACTTTCCAGGGTGAAGACTCTATTAGAGCTTGTTTCACTTGGATAAATAAAAATTCTTCCAAATTTCTAGTATTCCTGTTTTATCTTAATCTAGGTTTTCTGTTTTATAGCACGGGGAGGCAGAGAGTTAAGAAACACTTGTGAAGGTCAAATCTCCAGGACAATGATTCATAAGAACAGTAAATATTCTCCTCTCATTGTACTTTACCACCACATCCACAGGGCTCCACTTGAAAGAGTTATAGAACACAGGTTCTCACAGTATCAGTATTTAGCCCAAAATCAACACAGGAAGAGTTAAAAATATCCTTACACACCAGAGGAATTTGATGATGGGTACCTGTACTAGAGCAAACGTTAAACACTCCCCAACTACTAGACATATATATGTAAATCTCACAAAATAGTTATTTCCTTCAGTTCCTATTACCCAGTACATCACATAAAGCTTTCAACATAAAAAAAAAAAAAAGCAAAGCATGACAAAAGCAGTGATAAACATAGTCTAAAGAAGAAAGCAAGAATCAGACTAAGAGATGACATAAATGTTTAAAGTAGTTAACAGAAAGAACTTAAAATCACTGTGCATTTAAAATTTTATGATTTAGTCATTTATTTCTCTTATACAAGCAAGAAAAGACAAAACAAAACATTTTTACCTTCCCAAAATTTATAAAGGAATAGTAAAGATTGCATGAAATACCTCTAGCTATAGCTAGTTTCTATCAAAATTTAAAAAGGAATAGTAAAGACTTCATGAAATACCTCTAGCCATAGCTAGTTTCTACAATTAGGCTGAAAAATCACAGGTGATATTTTTTAAACTAGAAATTTAGTTTCCTGATGGTACTCATAATTAATAAACTTTGTATGATAATTTAAAATTATTCTTTAAAAGTAATACTATTGTGTGTGTATAAATAATACATATATGTATACATATATATTTGTGTATATAAACACTATATATAAGCACTAAATAAATAAATAAATAAATATATGTAGGGTTTGGTAGAAGAGCAGATTCTGAGTTAAAAGAGTATTGATTTTGACTATATAAATAAAAAAATCATTATTTTGCAAAAATAGGAATTATAATATGTTCTATATATAGCAGTAAAAGCTGAATTTTGTCTTTTCACTGGCCATAAGAATATCAATTTCACAAAGAGAGGTGGGGACCATTATCATGCAAACCTATTTTCATGAGTATTTATTTTTAGAAAGAAAAACTTTTTATTATAGGTCCATTAAATGGTACATTCTGTTCTGCAAGTACAAAATAAATTTGGGAATTTTCCATCCCATTTTGTAGAGTATGGGATGATTCATCCAGAATAGATAAAACTTCCTGTTGAGTATGAGCAAGAAAGAAGGAAATCAATGACTAGCCATTGGAATATAATGGATCTGTAATGCTATATTTTAATGAGCAAGCAATGAAAGTCCATTATAATAAAATGGATGATCATCAACAGCACATAAAATAATTTATTAAACAAGCTGATGTTCATATATTATGGTCACCAAGATTAGTTGTAGGAATTAAAAACAGAAGTGTTTGGTATAGTTTCTTGATAAGTTTCTAAGCGATTGATAATCATCATTCTTATCATTCAGAGGGAAACATAATTTGCTAATTAGTGATGCAAATTAGGACCTGTTTACTAGTTTAAAACCCCATGTTTTGTATAATTTATGATAAAGTGACAATTCATACTACTTTGGTTAAAACCTGCAATGTATGGTCTTTGAAATGTAGTTAATATTAACCTAGAAAAACTTAAATGAACATGAGGTATAAAAAAAGGGTGTTTATTATTTCTTATGTAATTTGCTTTCAGTCTCTCACCATTAATTTAATGCATATCTTACATAGTTGTTACCTAATCAACATCATTTTATATGATCAGAAGTACTGTATAACCCAAAAAACAGTTCATTTTGAGAAAACTACATAACCTTTTTGCAGAGCTGGTCAGATTTAAGATATTAACAAGAGCCCAACTTATTACAGAGAAAAATACTCTCAATTTTCCCAGATATGTGGTGTTCATATTCCAGAATCTAGGTTAAAATATTCAACCTACCAAAGGCCACAATTCTCTTTATAAGATGAATTAAAATATGATTAAAATTAATTCAAACTATAGTAACTAGAATTCCTTTGAAATTAATTATTAAGGCTTTATAGTGATATATTAAAAGCTTACCATTGTCAATCTTTAATGAATTCACTTTAATTATTACATTAACTACTTATCATCAAGTGGGATTAGAGGCACTAATTTTTATTCTTCTTGGTTATAAATGCTACTTTTATTTCTTTTGTTCACTGATCTCTGTCTTGGCACAAGTTATGCAAAAGTTAAATAGTCTTCTTTTGCAAAAAAATCCTGTTGTTTATTTGCCTTTTCCTCTATAGTGTTACACTATAACACCAACAGGTTGTATGTTTCTCTTAAACCTTTGTTTTAGATTTCACAATTTTTCCCCTTTGCAGTTGAGATGAAGACACTTACCGTATACCTCCACCCATGTATCTTGAGAATTGTCAGAAAACTATGAATAGATAACCTCTTTCCTTAAGTAAAAATAAATTTCAAGCAACTTTTTATTTTTCTTAAATAATAAAGAAATCACCAACTTTTAAAAATTGCTTCCAAGAAAGCTTAATTAAAAACATAGCTCATATTTCTTTCATGGAAAGAAAAGAAATCTGGTCTCACAACAGTTGAGGTATAAAAACAAATAGCTTTCAGCCCTCACTGGGTAGCTCAGTTTGAGCATTGTTCTTCCTATTATACATTTTATTTTATTCTATTTTATTTATTTTACACTTTTAAAAATTTTCAATAATATCAACATAAATTTATATTATGCACATATTTTTAAATAACCTTAAAGGTTTTAGAAATATTTATGTATTTTTATGATTAAACTTTAAAAGCTATCTTTTAAGAGACTGATGAGTGATGACACTTCAAAGGCAGTGCTGTGATCTGTAGAGGAAGAAGGTTACTTAATATGCACAAACTAAAATATGCAAGAGGGGACACAAAACACCTGAAATTCCCTTCTAGAAAAACTGTGTATTTGAATTTAAGGCACCTTTAAAGTGATCTCCACTTAATGAATACACCTATTAAGACATTTTTCCACTGCTCAGATGGTTTTTGAACTTGTGGATTTTGATGCCTCTTAGTGCTTCTGCCATTTTTTGTTCAACCTCATCTGCACTGGCAAAATGTTTCCCTTTGAGGACTTTCCTCATCTAAGGAAATAAAAATTAAAGCCACTCAGGCTGAGATATGGTGAATAAAAAGGATGGGGCAAGGGGATCATGCCATTTTGGGTCAAAAACTGCTGAACACTCAGTGTAGTGTGAGCAGGTGCACTTGTAAATCACCTGTCATGAAATGGGCAAATGTGTTAAAAGAGTCTTCAAATAATATTCACTGAAGCCAAATGAAGACTCTCACAACACCAGGAGGTACACTGATACACTCACCTAGAGAGGGATGCCTGTACTACAAACCGACCATCCTTGAGAAGGTAACTCCATTTTGGGTGGGGGTTCCCCATAGATATATTTCAATACAGTATAATAACCACTCCATCACAGAAGAATACATAGGACATCTTGAAACAGAGAGGGACACCTAACGGGGGAAAAAATATTTAGTAAAGTTGAAGATGAACAAAATATAATTTATATAACTTACAACTGAAAAGTAAAAATACCTTTATCTTTATATGTATAATTCTGTTCACACAGATAAATGATGTTTTCAGTAACTCCGTCTGATCTATACAAGTCCACTCATTAAAAGATAAATTCTAAGTTTTTTCTGTACACACATACACAAATCACAAATACAGCTATAAACAAGCTGTAAAAAAGAAGGCACTATGTGAAGTAAAGTTGTTTAAATTAAGAAGATAGAGATGGTGGGATATAAGGAGACAATGACTAACTTTGTTTTATAGACCTTTGTTATGTTTTAGTTCACATTCTAAACATGCATGATTTTTTGTTTAAAGATTTCATATCCTAAACAAGCATGGTTTTTTAAAAAGAATTAATTTATTTCTAAAGAGAGGGGGAGGGAGGGAGAAAGAGGGGCAACATGTGTGGTTGCCTCTCATGTGCCCCTAACTGGGGACCTGGCCTGAAACCCAGGCATGTGCCCTGACTGGGGTCATACCAGCAATCCTTAGTTTGGGAGGATGGTGTTCAATCTACTGAGCCACGCTAGGCTAAACATGCATGATTTCTTATATTAACTTAAAAACCAACTTATATGATGAAAATATATTGTTAAAATTAATAATTGAATATTTGAGATTTTTAGATATTTTCATAAAATAGGTCTTATTTTTATTTTGGACATGAAATGTTATATAAAAACATATATAAATATATAAATATTTTAATAATATATAATTATAAAAAATATATATATTTTAGACTACTTTAAATGGCCTGCTATTTTTATAGTTCTTTGATATAAAAATTTAACTGATAACAAAATTAATGAGCCATATAACTCATTCTAAAGTTTTAATAGAATTATAATAAAATTATAATTTTTCTTACTTATTTATATCAACAAATGCACTAAAGTCTCAACATCTGCCAGAAAACTTATGCATTGAAGGAGAAAAGGTACTCAGATATTCAAGTCAATACTAGTGAAATGAATCATAAAAACTCTTTACTCATTCCAAGTTTTCCATTACATTCTGTATCAGATGTATGGTTGGTATCTTTGACACCTAACATTTTTAAGCTAACTTCTCAAATTTTATTTTATTATAAGAATTGTTTGAATATACCACATAAAATTTGTTATTCCAGAATATGATTGAGGGTACGGAACATGGCAGGGTAAATTACTGTGAATCAGCATAAATGTTATTCTATTAGGCCATACTGAAAGGAAAGCTAAAATTTTGTACATTCTCACTATTTGACAAAATTGTTATCAGAACCTTAGGTAAATATAGAATTTTTCTTCTGGATGACCACTGAGTTACACAAGGCACTGTTCCAGGGACAAGACTATAGATACAACTATCTCTAAATCTGAGCAAGTCATGTGTGTTATTGATATAGGGAAACATAAATTTGACTGATTTTAAGATTATATTGCTTGTTCATTTTGTTATGAGCTACCTTTTTGTTATGAAAGTTGACCCTTCTGTTATAACACAGCATAAAGCTGTTTCCTGCAGATGAATCATAACTGTGGCCAAATCTGGTTGCACAACAGTTGAAATATAAAAACAAGTACCTTTCAGCCCTAGCTGGGTAGCTCAGTTGATTTGAGTATTGTTCTTCCTATTATACATTTTATTTTATTCTATTTTATCTATTTTACATTAAAAATATTTTATTATTTTAATTTTAATTTTTATTTTTAAAAGGTTTTATTTATTATTTCCAGAGAGAGGGGAAGGGAGAGAGGCAGAGAAGGAGAGAAACATCAATGTATGGTTGCCTTTCATCTTCCTTCAGCTATAGACTTGGCTAGAGACCTGGCTTGCAACCTGGTTATGTGCCCTGGCTGGGAAATCGAACCAGTGACCTTTGGGTTCACAGGCTTGAGTATTGTTCTGATAGGCCAAGACTGTGGGCTTGATCCCCTGTCAGGGCATATAACAAGAATCAACCAATGAATGCATAAGCAAGTGAAACAACAAATAGATCCCTCCTTCCCTCCCATCTTTCCTCTCTAAACTCAATAATAAATTTTAAAAGGCATCCTTTGAAAGAAAAAAATAGAGCAGTGGAGAAATTAAAATTTCACATTTTAGCTGGTCATATCAATGTAAAGTAACCATCTCCAATGCTTGTTGAAAATTAGAAGTGACTTCTATTTCAAAAGGCATAAAAATCAGATTTTAAATACATAAACCAAAACCTCAATTTCTTTAGCAATATACTTAGTATGGATTAACTATGTTTACTTCTTATAGCATTATATTTAAGTAATGAGCATCTGTTTAAAAGTCAAATGAGGAAGGATTAAACTATGGCTGCTTTCAGTGCTTAAGCTTTGTCTTCAATAATAGCTAAAGTGTTCATTGCTCACATTCGGGCTAGAAGAAAATTCTTCAACAATACAAATGACTGCTAACTGATTTTCTGTACTACAAAATTGGTTTAGCTTTGTCATAGTGAAAAAAATCACAAAACTTCTATTGATCTCTATTTTTTAATCTGTTAAATAAAGATGGTAGTGCTTTTTTTAAAAGCTTTTCTTGATCCAGTTTGGTTTTACTGTTATTCTTTATAATCCTGAATTACCTGGAGCATACTTTGGCTTTAGCTAAGATAACCATAAAGTTTACTTTCTGAACTATGGTACTTTTGTGAAAGCAGATATTAGTTATGAATATTGAGAATACAGTTTTTTAATTGACTAAACTTAATTAAAGATAATATCAAGCTCTTCTCTGCTTTTGAAAAATGATAATACTTAATTTATCTGAAGGGACCCAAAACACCAATTTAAAAGAACATAAGCACTCCTCTGTTCATTTCAGCATTATTTACAATAGCCAAGATATGGAAGCAGCCTAAGGGTCCATCAGTAGATGAGTGGATAAAACAACTATGGGGCATTTACATGATGGAATACTGCTCAGTTGTCAAAAAGAAGAAAATTTCTACCCTTTGCAACAGTATTAGATGGACATGGAGAACATTATGTTGAGTGAAAGCCAGTCAGAGGAAGACAAATACCATATGATTTTACTCATATGTGGAATCTAAAGAAGAAACTGAACTAACAAAACTGAGACAGACTTGTAGATGGACAGCAGGTGACAGCTAGTGAAGGGCAGTTAGTGGGTGAAAGGATAGAGCAAAAAAGAAAAAAGGCTTATGGGCATAAACAGCAGTGGGGTGATTGCTCAGGGGACTAAATGGTAATGGAGCAACATACAATAAAGGTTTAATTTTTTAAAATGAAAAGTGAATATTACTATAGGATAGCCCAGTCTTGGATACTCAGGGTTCTAAGTAGTTTAGTACTTAGTTTAGTACTAAACTAATAGTACTTAGTTTAGTACTAAACTAAGCCAAAGTTTAGTACTAAAAGACTAGTAAACCCTTGGGTATAGAAAAAGACTTATAAGGGTTTTCTAGGAGGTAATTTAATAAAAGCTATATTTTAATATAAATAATTTATTATTTATGCCTTAATTGTTTGAAATAATTATTTGAACAAATTTACTTAAAACATCAAATAGTGAGATATTATAGGAAAAATGGCTTTGAAATCAAGAAATTGTGTTTTGATATTTCCTGTATGATGTTGAGAAAGTTTTCTATTTCCACTCTAGATTTTCTTATTATAATTTTTTTACTTAAAAGCCCACAGCATTGAGTTATGGAAAGTATTGTGAAAATTCCTAGCACATTATCTTACACAAAGTAAGCTCTCAATTAATGTTGGTAACATTTTTATTGTGGTACTAACTCCACATAAAACTTGAGAAAATGTTTAAAAGTAACCATTTCTTTTCTGAACAAACAGAAAATAATAAATCTTACTTGCATTTTGGCAGCTCTGAATTAGTAGACAGATGCAAGGTGTTAGTTATAAGTGAACTTTTATAGAAAAAAGCAACAGCTGCAATTAACAAGGGATGATACACAACATTGCTTTTATCTCTTAAGGAGATGGACATTCTTTAATGTGTGTCTTAAAAAAGAGTAAAGATAAGCCCTTAAACCTCATCTAGGCCATTAAATTGTGGGGACATTTTTGTGAAACACTTTAGAAACTATTTTCTGTCCTCATTACTTAACCAACATGACACAAGTGGCTTCCACATTAACTGTGTTGTTTTCTTTCTTTCTTTCTTTCTTTCTTTCTTTCTTTCTTTCTTTTTTAAAGATTTTATTTATTATTTTTCAGAGAGAGGAAGAGAGGGAGAGGAACCTCAATGTATGGTTGCTTTTCACCTGCCTCCAACTATGGATCTGGCTGGAGACCTGGCTTGCAACCTGGTTATGTGCCCTGGCTGGGAATCGAACCAGTGACCTTCGGGTTTGCAGGCCAGAGCCTTATCCACTAAGCCACCAGCCAGGGCCTCTTTCTTTCTTTCTTTCTTTCTTTCTTTTTTTTTTTAAGAGAGAGGGGAAGACATGGAGAAAGAGAGGGAGGGAAACATCAACGTATGAGAGAAACATCGATTAGTTACTTGCCTCTCACATGTCCCCAACCAAAGACCTGGTCCGCAACCCAGGCATGTGTCCTGACTGGGAATCAAACTGGTCACCTTTATGTTTTCAGGATGACTTCCAACCCACTGAGCCACTGACCAGTCAGGGTATGGTCTAAGATTTTAAGATTAGAAACTCTGTGCCATGCATTTTACAATAAATATACCTGACTATGAATAAATAAATAAATAAAATATAACTATGAATAAAGTAAGTATAACTATAATATTTCTAAGGGAAGGGAAAGAGGAAGCTAAAGGCTTTTTGGTAGATCAAACATCAATGATTTGACATAGACATGGTGGATATAGTACACATTTTCCAAGATAAATTTAATTGATATTTTATGCAAATTAACATTTTTAAATGTTAAAAATATATACTTCAGTGACATTTGAATGTCTGCACTTTAAAACTTTTGGACAAATAGATGTTTTCTGCATATTTATGTAATTTTTTGGTTTGCATATTTCCATTATTAATAGTGTGGTTTTCCCTATGCTACTAGTTTTCTTTCTATTACAAGTTAAACCTATTCTACTTGAATTTATGGGTTATACTGAGCTAATTGTTTTTTGTTTTTTTTTTTTATGATGCTGAAAACAATAACCTGAAAAGAAGTTAGTTAATGATCTGTGCATTAATCCATGATGAAAAGAGCTTATATACTGGGTCCTACAGAATGTTCACTTTACTCTTTAAGAAAAAATGTTTTAGTCTAGTAGGCATAAATTAAAAAGTCAATTTGCAATAACCAGTGACTCAAAAGTTACACCTACTTGGATATATCTATATGGCCTATTATATCTGCATACAAATTGATAAAAGTGTAATGTGTCTATATACATATGTATAAGTATATATATATATATATATATATATATATATATATATATTTACATGATGACTTAGATTTTACTCAAATTACATATAGGTATATATATTTTCCTTTTAAATTTTAGATAAGAAAATTAAGACTTAAAACTATTCACTGATAAGACTTGATTTATCAGTAATTATGTTCCTTAGTTAGAGTCTGAAATGGATCCAATATTTGTAAAATAAGTTTGCTTATTGCATACTATAGATACACACACACACATACAAACACCCATGGACTCATAGCACACACACATATAGTATATATAAAAAATTAGAAATCACCGAAGATCTTATTTTGTCTGATTAGTTTAAATTCAGTAGTGTATAATGGTTAATAGCATAGATTTTAAATTGATCAGAGAGGTAATTCTGTCTCTACAATTTGTATGACATTAAACCAATTATCTGACTTTTTAAATTCTTCTTTTTGGAATTAAATGATATTAAGAAATAGTATTTTGTTGTCAGTTTTATTTTTTGCTATTGTTATTGTTGTTATGTTCTCAGATATATTCACTTAATACCAAAGTTTGTATTATGAATACTTAGTACACTACCAATGTACTACTCACATGATTTATATAATAATATATACTATAATTTTATAGTGCATTGTGTGTGGGATGGGTGGATGGATAGAGAAATAGATAGACAAATAATATCATATGCTCAGAATATGAAAGCAAGAAGGGAAGTTAATTGCAATACATTTAGTACAAGAACCTCAATTTAAGGATCTAAAGATGTTATAGAGAAAATAACTCTTAAGTCACAAGCAAATTTAGAAACAGATATGGGTATAAAGCAAAAGTTTCATGAATCCCATTATATTGTGTAAAAATCAATATAAAATGTTTAAATAAATAAAAGGCTTCAGAATATTACAGGCATTCTCTTAAAAGATCCCACCTATTCTCATATATAATTTCTTTGAAATATAATAAAAATGCACTAGCCAGTACATTTGGAATATGGTATTGACTACAAATCTTATTTTTATTTATTTATTTATTTATTTTTAATTTTTTTAAGATTTTTATTTCATTATTTTTAGAAAGAGGGGAAGGGAGAGAGGCAGAGAGAGAGAGAGAGACATCAATGTATGGTTGCCGTTCACCTGCCTCCAGCCATAGACCTGACTGGAGACCTGGTTTGCAACCTTGTTATGTGCCCTGGCTGGGGAATCGAACCTGTGACCTTTGGGTTCGCAGGCCGGCACCTTATCCACTGTGCTGCCAGCCAGGGCATTTTTATTTTTTAAAGGTTATATTTATTTATTTTCAGAGAGACGGAAAGGGAGAAAGAGAGAGAGAAAGGTCAGTGTGTGGTTGCCTCTTGAGTACCTCCAAATGGGGACCTGGCCCCAACCCAGGCATGTGCCCTGACTGGGAATCTAACCAATGGCCCTTTGGTTTGCAGGCCAATGCTCAATCCACTAAGCCACACCAGGCAGAGCCAAACTTTATTTTTAAGGGAAAATAATGAACTGTTTATTTTAAATCTCTGTTTGAAATTAGTTTTTTAATAACATCTAGCTTTAGCAATCTAAATGTACTCTCTACTACATCCCTAGTTGTTTCCTATTTCAGTGAATGAAGTGAATATATTTTTATACAGATGGTTCGTGTTGGAAATGTTGAAATCTTCTTTCTTTCTTTCCTTCCTTCCTTCCTTTCTGTCTCTGTCTCTGTCTCTGTCTGTCTGTCTGTCTGTCTCTGTCTGTCTGTCTGTTTCCTCCTCTCTTTCTTTCCCCTATTCTCAGCTGGTTATTCATAAAAAAGTATCATTTATTCTATCTCCACCACTAACATCCTGGTCTAGGACACTATTATTTTGTTTTTGTTGGACTAGTGAAAGAGCATTCTAACTTCTCTCTTCTGCTTCTTTGCTTCTTTTCACTGCATTCTATATTTACTGGCAAGGAACCCTTCAAATATAAAACAGATCCTGTCATTTTCTCACTTGAAGTCCTTCACTATCATGCCCATGAAGTAAAATCCAAATTTTAATTTTTTTCTATGATATACAAGTCCCCTAGTTTGTTCTTCCTAGTCCTTCAAGTTTGTGTCTTTAATCCTTTTTTGGCACATTAAACCACAGCATACTGATCCTCTTTCAGTTCCTTAAAGATGTCAAACTCTAAAAATTTTTCATAGTTTCTTCATATGGTGTTCTATTTGCCTGCAATGCTCTTGTTGCCATTCTTTGCATTATTAGCTCTTCTCTATTTCAAGCAGTTTCTGACTATGAATTTCTGTGAAGCCCATCTAATCTTATTAAGGCATGTTCTTTTATTTCCAGTTTGTGTTTTCTCTGCTTCATTTCTGAGTCAATCACTACTTGAGTGTAGTTCATTTATTTTTCTTTTTTTACTTGTCTTTAATATGTTCATCCTATTTAAAGATCCACAAAGCACAGCAGAATGAATCTTTCTTATTTATCACAATTTTCTCTTTAATGTAGTGCCTCACACTTGATAAGTTTTTAATAAACACCTATTAAGTTTGTGTATGGATTATTTTTCAATCAGTAGGCATCTGATTTTTTTTCTACAAAATAGATAATAGTCAGATGTTATAAAATATGTGACAATTTTAGAAGTTTTGCAGAAATTACCTTAATCCCTTATTTCAAAGGGTTCATAATCTATGCTTTACAGAGTTTCAAAGATGGGGTGAAACAGAGTTGAATGATCAAAGAACCTCTGTTGCAATCTCACTGTGTTTCTGGTATTTGATGGTTCATTTATATCTATCTCCATTCACTCTCACTATAATGTGGATGTTATTATCCATATTTGGAGATAAAGTAACATTAAGTAGTTTATAAAAAAGTATCAAAATCAGTATTACTCAAGAGTTTGAAAGAAATGGAATTTGAAAATGTCTTCCTGACATTGTGGTTCTTTACTATTCCTGATATAATACACTTTCCTGATATAATCTATATATTATTTCCTGCAGCCACAAGAATTAGAAAGGGATTGAATGTACTTTAGGCCTAAGCCCTGTAGCTTCAAACCATGTACTCTTTCCATTACAATGCAGCTGCCTTATTTACACCAAGTCTATAATTTAAATAAGTAATAGTAATGATTCATATATAAATATTTTACGTATTTATTTCTTATTTTGATGAGAAAATTAGATAGTTACAAAATCATTACCATTTAAAAAGCTGTAATAGTTTTAAAAGATTCAGGACTGAGGGATGACAAATGATAAAAAAATTAAATGCATATAAAATAAATGTATTTACTAAACATATATTCTATGGATGTGGTGGTCCCAACTCTGTACTACTAGAGAGGGAAATAAAAAGGACATGATCCCTTCCCAGAGGTTCATTAAATAAACATTTCATCAAATAAGCTAAAACTAAAAGATGTGGATTTAATCACTAGCATGCTCACATTCATTCTTTTTTCCCCCCGAAATATAAAGGATTCATTAAGATAAGCTACATTTATGAATCTTAGAGAAGACAGTTTTCTCCAAATGGAAGTGCGATAATAGTCTGTAAAGGAAGTACTTAAACTAATTTTAGAATATTAAAATCTCTGTGCTCATGTCACTAAGGAAAATAATTTGTACACATTTGCCAAAAGCACATTAGCAATTGAAAATATACCACATGTAAAAGTAAAAGCCAATAAAGCAGCAACAAAATATTTGACTGAGGCACTTTTTAAAAACTCTATGATCATTGCCATTCTGAGAAATCTCAAATGGCCTCATAAAATTCTCAACTGTTATGTTTTAAATGTCTGCATTTTTGATAATTATAAATATAGGAACATTAATTATTCATTAAAATAAGAGAAATTTTAGTAGTTTAAAAAAATATCTCACAATTTCTAAAAAATGCCAATTCTTGAAGTTCATGAGTTTGATATTTTTCTGGCATACAAATTATTCAATATTATTTCTATTAGTTTTGTTTCTACATGAAATGATCACATGAAACTAATAATATTCTGCATTGAAATAATTGTGTATATGTCAGTTGATGAAGTTATTTTACAGTAAGCTATTTTTTTCTTTAAAAAAGATTTTATTTATTATTTTTCAGAGAGAGAGGAAGGGAAAGAGGAAGAGAGGGAGAGAAACATCAACTTATGGTTGCCTTTCACCTGCCTCTAGCTATGGACCTGGGTGGAGACCTGGCTTGCAATACAGTAAGCTATTTTTAAAGAGGCATACAATATATATTATGGTCAAAGAATTTTTACTGATAGAAATTAAAGAAGGTGTAGTGCTTCACTGACATTATGCGTATCTATTGTTTGTTGTATCAGTCCCTCGTCTAAAAATGAAAATGTCAAAAAATGGAAAACATGATAAAGGTCCTTACACTTTCATTTTATTTTTAACATTGACATTAATAAGACACATAAGGCCAATGTTCTGGTATGGCAGAGTTTTTACTAACATAAGCAGGAGAAAATCACCTGATGTCTGTATCAAAACTCCATCAACAGTAAAAGTGCAACACTAACACGTGACTTGTTTTTGAAACAGCACAAATTAAAAAACTAAACTTGAATTTGTCACTAACATAAAAGCCTTGAACAGAATGGTCTTAAAAATTGTTTTCTTTATTGCAGAATTAAAAAACAACAACAACATTAATTGACAACTTACAGTAAAGACATTTTGAATATTATAGATTTGTTTAATAAAAAATGTAAGAGTCATAGCATCAATGATTCTATCAAAATAGATAACATTTATATATTTTTTAATATTCTGAAGTTGTTTCTGGCAGTTACTGGATTTGCAATTAATGTACAACCAGATGAAACTATTGATTTCTGACATTATAGCTAGACTGGCTTTTGGCTTGTTTTTGGTCTACCAAGTCATATGAAGTAGGAAACCCTACTATATACAGCTATTTATAAGAATATTGAAAAATATCTGTGCTTTCAAAATTGCAAAATATGTTTGCCTGGAAAAATACCCATTGGAATTGTCTGCATATTTTGAGCATCTGTATTGTTGGAAACAACCTAAATTTTGCTTTTTGGATAGGAAAAAATCTTTACATATACCTGTGACTCATTGTTTTCTATGTAGGAACTCACTGGGGTCTCTCTTTCTTTTTTACCCTCCTTATAGATCTAGCACTTCTCCCAGATAATCAATAGCCCCAGAGAGAGCAGAAGACAGTAGCCTGGATCTCTACCTCTGACTATGGATTTGTTATTTTTAGCTCCTGAGCCCTAAGGTGGCACAACCCCTTGGCTACTATCCCATAAAACCATAGAGAGAGATGCCAGAAAAGACCTCAGAGATGTTCCTGAGACCTGAAGAAATAATTTATTACCCTTACTTCACCTCTGACCAATCAAATCTCTTGATTTTGCCCTATATAGTCTAATCATCAGGAAGTCAAATCTTTAAAACATTAGTTCTCTCCATCACAAATAAGCCTATTCAATATTCAAATATTTTTTAATGCTGCAAACTCCTGTTCATGCATTTACTTTGGACTGTGCACATAGGCAGGTAGACTTAAATATTGTGACCCAGTAACATATTGGACATAATAGAGTCTCTGTCATCGTGGATCACTGTGGTACAGCTTCTACTACTCCAACCTTTACCTTGTACCTTTCTCAACCAATAGAACACCACCTTGTACACTTTTGCAAGCAAAGGACAAACATATTTTATCAAGCCATCTCTTGAGCTAATTATTAAAAATGATTCAGCATGCTTTATTATCAGATTGGGCAAAAAGTTCATTATTTCCCCCTGTAAGACGTTTCTAGTAGTGTTTAGTTGTCTTTTGAAACAATTTTGCTAGATTGTATTGTGATAGCTATCATATCAGTGTGCAATAAAAATAACAACAAAATTGGTGAACTTTTGTGTAGCCATTTAATATTGAAGATGAAAGAAAATACATAACATTTTTGGCATATTATGCTTTGTTATTTCAAGAAATGTAAAAACACAACTGAAACGTAAAAAATAAGTTTTGTGAAGTATGTTGGAAAGGTGCTGTGACTGATCAGATATGTCAAAAGTGGTTTGCAAATTTTGTGTGGGAGATTTCTTGCTAGACAATGCTTTACAGTCAGGTAGATCAGTTGAAGTTGGTAGCGATCAAATTGAGACATTAATTGAGATCACTGTTATACCACAAGGGCGAAAGCCAATATACTCAAAATGTCTAAATCTGTAAAGTTACTGGTGGAACTAAAAAATGTGTCTTTTATTTTACAGAGAAAACCAAATGGACTTTTTGACCAACATATCTAGTTGTACATTTAAGTGGAGTAATGCTCTAACCAGAAACTAAATTATCTAATGACCAAACTGAACTAACAAGTAAAATAGAGACAGACTCAGAGAGCAGGATGACAACTAAGATAGAGTGAGGTTAAGGGGTGGAGAGATTGAGGAAAAAGAAAAAGAATTTATGGACATGAACAACAGTGTAATGATTGTGGGGGGCAGGAGGGTATAAGGAAACTGGTAATGAAAGAAAGAAAGAAAGAAAGAAAGAAAGAAAGAAAGAAAGAAAGAAAGAAAGAAAGAAAGAAAGAAAGAAAGAAAGAGACAGAAAGGAAAAAAAGAACTAAAATATATGACATTGTATTAACAGTTTTGCAGTAGGAATAGGGAAGAATATTGCCAAGTGAAGAAATTGAGAATTATGTTATGCTGTGGCAAAACATTCAGTAAAACCTGTCTCCTGTTTTAATTTGAAAAATGGATCGTGAATTTACTACTCCTATATCTCTACGATAAGAAGTTGGAAAATGCTGGAGTATCAATTTGTGCTTGTAGCTACTTTCTGCTTTTAGCAAGTTATTACAGAAAAATAAATGAGCTCAGAAAAATCCCCCAGACATTTAAGGACTCAGTGTACTGGAAAAGCCAAGTGCTTCTGTACCATAAACAATAGGAAGTGGGATTAAAATGTGTTTAGAAAAACAAGAGAGCAAGGCCTCTTAGTTAATAAAGACTCAACCTCGTTGCATAAATAAAACAAAGAATGATTTTAAGTGTGCTGCTTCTTAGCAAGTCCGTTGTTTCAAATGACTTTGGCATAGACAACATTAGATTAGATGGGGGCAGGATAGGTTTTAGAATGATATAGCAAAAGACCTGGGCATCGTTACCGACATAAGAAATGTCCTGAAATCAAATACCTTATTTCTTAATTCTAATATTTCTTTTCCTATTTTAACATTTCTAATGTCAAGATTTATCACAAAATTAATGGGATTTCATAATTACTAAAATAACCGGGAAATGAACAGTGGAATATTCTTTTAGACTCTAGGATGTGTTTTGGATATTGTTTGATTTTAGAGGGAGAAAGGGATAATGAATATACACTTTTGAAGTGGGAAAAGTGTATTAGCTATATCTAAATGCAAAGCCATTTTTAAAATCTAGTACTGATGACTTCAAATTGTTTTATAGATTTCTTTTCTGATGCTCTTGAAGATGACATAGAGGAATTATCAAGTTGAAAAAATTTACCATGTATGACTCTGAATTGAGAAGTAGTTATAAAGTTTGGTCTCTGGCATGTGAAAGCAGATAAAGGAATACTTTGTTTGTTTACTTATAGTTTTATTTTCTATATAAGCACAGAAAAGACAATGATAATGTTTTTCAAAGAGTGGTTCCTCTAGTAGATACATATGCATCAATGCCTTTCTTAATTTAATTAGTATGAATTATAGCTCTTTACATATTTCTATACACATTTATCTACTTCCTTTTACAGTTTGGCAAGAGCTTGAATTAATAATATGTTGCATTTATTTTCCATATCCAGGTTAGTCCCTTGAGAATCCTGAGAAGTTTAGGGAAGGCTACACTGACAGATTTTATCAAGTCACGCATCCAATCTCTTTCTCCTAATGTATTTATGCTGGACTCCTTTCAAATGGGAATTTTACTCTTAAGAGAGTTCTTTTGTACATTCTTGCTCAGCAAGTCTGAGAACTGTGGGTGAAAAAGGGGCAGAAGATTAAACCTGACAAGCTAAGGGGTGGCCTGAATGGTGGACACAAACTCGGATACCAAAAGTAATCACACAGGATGGTCTAAAATGAAAAATTCCTGACCCCAAGCAGATTATGGCAGATAGTCATGTCCTGGGCTGGTATCTTTGTTGCAGAGGTCAACCTTTACCTTAATTGAGACTTTCTATTGTCTTTTTGCATCTAAGATAACGTACCTTTGGAATGCCAGGGTAATTTTCATTTTACAGAATTCTGGCACAATTTCCTAACAAAGCAGGAGACCACAGGGCCCTTCATTGTTATCGCTATTTTTAAAATTCCTGTTAACTCTCCTATACTTATTCATGTAAAAGAGGTTAAGGGTCTATTTATCCATTTTACTTTTAATCCAGTCCCAGAGGTTCCCCTGATTTCCCATTTGCTTTCTCTGGCTTACTAAATCTATCACAATGAATTTCATAGAACCCATTTAAGCCTCCTCCTTTGATTGCTGTTAGGGTGACATGGGCTTGATGGAAAATTTAGTGAGTGCAGTTGCAGAACTGACTGCTCCGTGATTTTGACAATGGGCTCAAAGTTGACCAAGTTACAGAGGCGGTTTCTACATGGCCTCTAGGCAGATGCAACCAGAATGGAGCTCTGTAGCTGGAACAGAAAACTTGTGAATGCCAGCTGGCCTTAAAAGCCCATAGGCAAGGGTATAAAACCCCAACAGATAGCCAGATGCCTCCAGTGGGAGCTCCAGCAGTTCCTACCTGGACTATGGATGCTACTCCTTCCCCTCTCCTCTCCTCCCCACCTCCCCTCTGCTCTCCTCCCTTCCTTCCCCTCCTTTCCCCTCCCCTCCCCTCTGTTTTCTCTTCCCTCTCCCTCTCCCTTCCCCCTTGCTACTCTCTCTGATCCTCCTTTGACCCTTACCTTCTGAGGAGAGCCTCCATTCCCTTGTGCCTTCCCCCCACCTCCAATAAATCTTTATTTGCCTGCATCTCAGTCTCAGGGCCTTTTCTCTTCACAAGGTGTGAACATGGCAATTGTAATATGTACAAAGTTAGGTACAAATATTCATTCTCTGGATCAAAATCCAGGCAACTGTTGTCAGTTTGGCTCAAATAAGTTCATAATTTTTTTTTAGTTTTGGATGTATCCTCTGTTGACAGACTGACTGATGCTTTGTGTCCATCCAGTGGAGATTATGTGAAAAAGTAGATTTAAATCAATCCCTCAGATATCCCGTTCAAATGTTATTCAAAGGACTAAAATATAAGGGTCAGAATTTTGAATAAGGAGGATACATTGAATTGGAAACTAGTTTAAAATCCAAGGGAAATATTTTGGCTTCTGATTTATTTTTTCTTTTGAAGAAATTCACTTAAGTGTTGTGTTTCTTAATGGCATCAATAACATTTGTCACTTTCATTCACAATGGAGTGGTTAATATCAGAAAAGATAAATTTATTTGCAGAAGTAGACTATATATAAATGTTAATATAGAACATACTTGTATATTTTAAAATTTGATAGTTATTTAACAAACTGTTAATTTTTTTGAACTTCTTTGTGCTCTATTGGATCCTATCATACTGTACTATTCCTCTTGCATTTAATAAAATTATTTGCAAGAGGCAACTAATATGTATTTGGTGAATATTACCATGTATAAAGCATTCTTAGAATGATCATGTACTATTTTAAATCTATATATGTATATTTTATTAACCTTTCCTTGATTAATTTACCACTGTTTACTCAAAAAATCCAGGAGAACTTTAAAGACTATTGGAGAGAAGTCCAAGGGACTATATAGGGACCCCATATTCCATATTATGTAGTTCAAGGAAATAAAATACAGGAATGTGATTACCTGAATAACAAGAATTTGTATAAGGAGGTTATATAAGCTTGTTCAAAGAGAAGATAAGAAAGCTTATAGGAGATACAGCAGGTAACTTTGTTAATTCAATAGAATTTTAAAAAGAAATTCCGTAGTATACCAATAGAATGCTTAGTACTATAAGCAGAAATAGCCACAGGACAATGGTAAAAAACTTGGGATTCAATTCTATTCTGACGAAAATTCTGGTCCTATTTTTGCAAGCTTCATTGTAAAGCTTCCAAGCTTACATTTCTGACAATTGATAGGATGGTAAAACAAAAAAGAATAAGAAAACATTCTTAATATGTATAGAGTAAAAGTAGAGTTTAGGTTACAAGCATCTGGAGCTGAGGAAGAAGGCCTAGGTAACAAAGATAGATAAGAAAAAATGGTTTTGATGGAACACATAGCAATTAAAAGATACCAGTATTTAATAATTTTTGTTTAACTTACCACATAATGATGCCTTTTAAAAAGTGACTATGCATTAATAATAAGTTAGGAAAATAGATATAGATTTATTTTTCAGAATTTATGATAGAAAAATACATTATGTTAATATGTGACATTGTAAATAACCAATTGCAAAATAAGTCATTCTAAGTACTCAATGCAAGGGAAAGAGAAATTTAATAGGGCTTATTTTAACTTTCTTTTAAATTTTAATATCTCCCCTTGGCCGTAGTAGATTGTTATAGATCTGTAAATTTGGATTTAGAATAACAACAATCACTAGTACATTTTTAATGTCATTTTAAGTAATATATATTTAATACTATTTTATAACGTTTATAATTGCTTTAAAAAGTCACAATTTGGCCCATATTGAACTCGAGTTGGAAGAGGTGAGTCTGGTCTCAAAATGGAGGGCCATGATCCAAAGGAACCAGAGCAGCTGAGAAAACTGTTTATTGGTGGTTTGAGCTTTGAAAGTACAGATGATAGTTTAAGAGAACATTTTGAGAAATGGGGCACACTCACAGATTGTGTGGTGATGAGAGACCCCCAAACAAAACATTCTCAAGGCTTTGGTTTTGTGACTTACTCTTGTGTTGAAGAGGTGGATGCAGCAATGTGTGCTTGACCACTTAAAGTTGATGGGCATGTAGTGGAACCAAAGAGAGCTGTTTCTAGAGAGGATTATGTAAAGCCTGGTGCCCATCTAACAGTGAAGAAAATTTTTGTTGGTGGTATTAAAGAAGATACAGAAGAATATAATTTGAGAGACTACTTTGAAAAGTATGGCAAGATTGAAGAAACCATAGAAGTTATGGAAGATAGGCAGAGTGGGAAAAAAAAGAGGATTTGCTTTTGTAACTTTTGATGATCATGATACAGTTGATAAAATTGTTGTTCAGAAATACCACACTATTAATGGGCATAATTGTGAAGTGAAAAAGGCCCTTTCTAAACAAGAAATGTAGTCTGCTGGATCGCAAAGAGACTGTGGAGGTGGATCTGGCAACTTTATGGGTCATGGAGGAAACTTTGGAGGTGGTGGCGGTAACTTTGGCCATGGTGGAAACTTCGGTGGAAGAGGAGGCTATGGTGGAGGTGGCAGCAGGGGTGGTTATGGAGGAGGTGATGATGGATATAATGGATTTGGAGGTGATGGTGGCAACTATGGCGGTGGTCCTGGTTATAGTAGTAGAGGAGGCTATAGTGGTGGACCAGGATATGGAAACCAAGGTGGTGGATATGGTGGTGGTGGTGGTGGAGGTTATGATGGTTGCAATGAAGGAAATTTTGGTGGTAACTACAGTGGTGGTGGTGGGAACTATAATGATTTTAGAAATTACAGTGGACAACAGCAGTCAAATTATGGACCCATGAAGAGGGGTGGCAGTTTTGGTGGAAGAAGCTTGGGCAGCCCCTATGGTGGTGGTTATGGATCTGGTGGTGGAACTGGTGGATATGGTAGCAGAAGGTTCTAAAAACTCAGAAGAAAAGGTGCTACAGTTCTTAGCAGGAGAGAGAGCGAGGAGTTGTCAGGAAAGCTGCAGGTTACTTTGAGACAGTCGTCCCATATGCATTAGAGGAACTGTAAAAATCTGCCACAGGAGGAACGATGATCCATAGTCAGAAAAGTTACTGCAGCTTAAACAGGAAAGCCTTCTTGTTCAGGACTGTCATAGCCATAGTTTGCAAAAAGTACAGCTATTGATTAATACAATGTAGAGTCAATTAGATGTACATTCCTGAGGTTTTTTATCTGTTGTAGCTTTTTCTTTTTCTTTTCATTACATCAGGTATATTGCCCTGTAAATTGTGGTAGTGGTACCAGGAATAAAAAATTAAGGAATTTTTAACTTTAAAAAAAAAAAGTCACAATTCGTATATGTAAGAAAAGTGATCTCAAAGTTTGACCTATCATCTTGAGAGGCCTGAAGCAACTGAAATCCCTTGAATTTGGTTTACTATGGTGGTGTTTCCTATTTTGCAGGTCACATTGCAAGGTTGGTGAAATAGAACAACCCAGAACTTTCTCCTCCTTGGAAGGCAGGTCTCCTGTAACCTCAGTGAGGTTTCTCTGAGTTTATTCTCCTGTTCTATGTCGGCCATTTGTATTGAGGGAGAGGCACCCTCTATACAAATGCATTATGTTAGAGATGTCGTTTTGTTACCACCATTATTTAGCTAGATATTAAAAAAATGAGCTAAAGGGAACTTAGACATTGAGCTTAATAAAATGGGAATCATGAATGTGTTTGCTTCACCAGGGAGCCACAGCTTATCATAATTCTGAGGACCTGAGCAATACGTTACATCAAAAGGGTTAACACTCCTTCTTCCTCACCTCTGCTGTGAAAGGTGAGGGGTCAGGGAAGGTGATGGACCATGTAGGCCTGTCAGTTTAATTAAGGAGTGTAAACCCATCCCAAGCCTGGGAACATTTGGAGAATTGATTGGTTAATTTGAGAAAGCACCTGATTTGTCCCAAATCTAAGCTCTTGGTTATTATCCCAGAGAAACAAAGAAGCTCACTCTCCCTTACTCATGACCTGCTCTCTCATGTGCCCTCCTCTGTTCTTTCCATGGCTACCTGGCCTAGCAGCCATGTGGCCATGCCATGCAATTTCACATACTGGATCCAGGAGGAAGCTTGAAATAGACTATTGCTGGAAACACATGCTAAACTAGCTGGATGCTGGACTGGACTGGAGCAAATGAAGCCTATGAAGCATAGACTCTGGACAATGGCCTTCATCCTGGCCCTACTAAAGACAAGATAGGACTTTTTCCATAGTGAGATGGACAGAGCTAGGATATTGGGAAGTCAGGTTGGGAAACCCATTACTTGCATATCATCAACAAACCATTCCACAGAGCCACATTCTCCTGTGTGGATCTCAGGACATTTTTTTAATTTTAGATACTGCAAGAGACTCACTTCATCTGATAACAGTTTGACCTGTAACCTCAGTGCCTATAGTAGTAGGTAGTGCCTACTTTAAAAATTGGTTGAATTCTTGATAAGTGACTATAGATTTGAAGCTACATTATGATTTCAAGAAGGGAAAGAGAGGTGGTCTATTGATTTGGGTTTTAAACTAGGCCATATTTTCGGCTTAGTTAAAGAAAAAGACCTCCAAAGCATGGTAGAATATGTTACTTCAAAACATGCTATGGGGGATCCCCATCCCACAGAGCCCCCCCAGTTGTGGATTGAACAAACTGACCTGTACTCAAAGTTCCTGGGGAGGGAAGGGGTGGCCACTCTCTAGTGGGGAATGCTTCCCTATCCCCTTTCTCAACACAACTTTTATCACGGTGAAGCAGAGTGCAGGTGTTTCTCATACGTTTTTAGGGAGGGTAAGCCATAAAACACAGAAGACAGTAGCTGGTCATGGATGGTCATCCTTGCTGGTGCCAGAGCATTGATAAAACATAGTTCAGGAGCTCATTCGGTGCCCTAATTTAAACATCCATTAATTAGGATCAGAACATACACAAAGTAGAGCAGGCTTCAAGGTATACATTGCATTCTTAGTTCTGATTTCCCATGGAAGCCTCTTTGAAGGTCTTGGATCGAGCCTGCCGCCTGTTTCCCATTTTTGGTTAAGGCTTACGGCCTGTTTTCCAGACCTGGCCTGCGCAGGTGCTCCAGTTTCCAAAACTACACAAAGCGGTCCCCCACAATATGCCATTTTGACATAGAGTTATTTTTTGCTAAAGGCATTTAAGAAACAGCAGGTGTAAGAGAAGCATTCCAATTGCTCCTTTTTTTTCTGAAAACAGGAGATAAAAACGCTCACAAGGAAGCTGCCCTTTCTGTACCAAGAGAAAAGGAACTTCTTCATGGTGAGTCAAAGCCAATTCTGTACAAACAGATTTTGTTCAAATGATTCTTATCTTCCTTTAGCCCTCTGACATGCCTAACTTTTCCACAATTGCCTCTCTTTGCTTAACCTAATATAAAAGTAGATTTCACTGTCGCTTTGGGTCTTCATTTCTTTATAATGGCTCACATGTCATGTAAAGCTTATACAAATTTCTAAACTTTTCCCCTGTTAATCTTTTATGTGTTAGTTTAATTCTCAGGCTCTGCCAAAAAACCTTTAGAGGATAGAGGTAAATGTTTTTTATCTCCCTTACACCTTATATCTCAAATTTTCTCTAGCTCAGATAACTTAAAGAATACATTGATTTGAAAACCAAAAGCTATCACTATCTATGCATAAATGTTCATCCAATCCACTGGGCTTCTATCACATATGATGCAGTAAGTGATAGTAAACCATTTCTGACCATCTAAGAGTGCCAGTTCAGTCATATCTTTCTGGCTGCTTCCATCAGATATAGTAGCAAAGTTCTTGATCATAATATTGAATATTTGATATTTAACAATGATCAGTTGGCAATGCAACATAATTTTATTCTGTCTAAGATAAACAACTTAGAAAGAGCTACATTAACTAGTGCTTGTGAATAAATATACAAATAAATATTCTAATCAAGGTATGACATTTTTCTCAAAGAAGTAAAGTAGGATTATTAAATTAAGCACTTTTCATTTTGTGTCATACTTTCCATAGTATTTGTGTTTTTAGATATCACATTTTGTGGTGCAGCAACAGTTAATGAGACCCAAGTGTAAATTGAAAATCTATAAAAGTTATTTTAAAAACTTTAATGCAAAGTTTATATGAGCAATTTATTTAGTATATAACTTTCTTTTAAGAAAAGAGTTCTTACTTGCATATGTATCTCTTATTACTATCTAGAATACATACCACATTATTCTGTTTATAGTAAGTAATAACATTAATTCTTGCCTATTTCTAGGGCCTCACTTATATCTAACACAGAACATATTTAATGGTTGTGTGTTAAATAAATAAATGCGTATAAGAATATCTGAGAGAAAGGATAAATACATGACTAAATGAGAGGAAAATATGTAACAGTCTTAGAGTTCCAGTTTCTATCTCAGAAAATATCCTACTACTATGAGTCCTTTAATCTTATCATTCAAAACAACCTAATCATATAAATGTATGCATACACACAAGTATTTATTTATTTATTTATACTTTTGGTGGTAAATAATGTTATGTTATAAGTTTATTGTGGCTCTAATATTCAATTTCTTCAATAAAAATTATTGAGAATTTAGTAATTTAAGATACATATATATTTTAAGTTCTTTAAATTATTTTAGACAATATATTTTCAAGTTTGGTTTTGGAAACTGATAATATCAGGTCTACTTCAGCCTGTGAAATATTTATCCATATAAAATTAAGCCACTCTTATTTCTAATTCTAAGCCATGTATAAACTGAAATATAGGATGTGGTATATGATATCTTTGGTTTTTGTTTTCTTATGGTAAGCTATCTATAGGTTTTTAATTTTCATTTTTGTTTATTTTTTAATTTTTCAATTACAGTTTACATTCAATATTGTTTTCTTCAGTTTCAAGTATAGCATAGCATAGTGGTTAGATAATCATGTACTCCACAAAGTGTTCCTCCTAATATTTCCGGTACCAAAATGGCACCAAACATAGCTATTACGATATTATTGACTACATTTTCTATGCTGTATTTTATATCCCAGGACTATTTTGTTCAGGTTTTTAAATTGTTACATTGAATTGGTTTATATCAATGCCTCATCTTAGTTTGTAATATACCTCAATTAAGAAAAAGCCTTTCAGAGCAATGCAGGTCCATTTAGTCTTAAATTCATATGACTAATTTGTGTATTAAAATAAATAGCACTAATTTTTATATTTTATGATCTGAGAAACCATTATGAAATTTCTTTGCAATTTTGTTTCTTTTGACTTTGCTAAGTTCAAAGTGTTATGCTGATTCAGCATTAGCATATTTATACACCTTAGGGCTTTTTCAATGACGAAAGAACACCTTTTGGCACTTTCTTTTATTGTTTCTCCAAAATCTCTGTTCTGATTTTGAGGGTCATGTGGTGAGGCCCATCTGTTTAATCAAGTTTCTGTTTGATAATGCAGGTAGACTGGAAAGTTGAAACTTAAACCATACATTTCTTGGAGTACTGTAATTAGCCTCCTATATCTTCCCAGAAGCTAAGTAATGAGCACTTTTTAAAATGCAGATAATAGCAGAATGTAAGTTTTGCTTGCTTAAGCTACTTCAAAATCCCCATGGTTGAGTGTCTTCCTTCATCCAAATTGGATCAGGTTGGTTTAAGAGTCCCTTAATATATCACTAAAGAGTGTAAGCCAACTTGGCTTAAATGCCTGGAGCTGTACTTGAGTAGAATTAGAGTCATTGTTCAAAGGCAGTCTAAAAAGAAGATGTATTTTTTAACTCAATTGAGTTGAGTGAGTGTTCATGGATATTCTTTCCCCTTTAAGAAAAGACTCAGTAATTAAAGTTAATGTTCATTAATTTTTGTTCTTCTTATGATTGTATGTAACATAGGGGCAATACTAAATAAGTTTTGCCATAAACATGCCTTTTAGGCAGTAACTGGGTAATATAAATATAAAAAAATATCAGGGTTTATATTTGGGCCTATGGGAAGAGGAAACAAGAAAGATACTTATACAATAATCTTTTTGTGTTAACACTACAGATTTCTAACATATTTTGGAGTAGGAAATCAAGCCAGGTCCATGACTAATTTCAAAATTGGGGTGGGTCAAATGGGTTGATTAAAGGAGAGAATTTATGAATTTCTCCTTACCTATCTTTTTAAATATTCTAGTGGCTATGTACAAATAGCTACTTAAATTAGTTAAACTAAATTAAAATCCAGTGTCTCATTCACACTAGCTAATAGTTCAGGTGCTCAATGACCATATGTATATGCCTAGTGGCTAAAATTCTGGGCAGCCCAGATATAGAAAAAATTTATTATTACAGAAAGTTCCACTGGAATAGCTGTTTTGGAATCATATGAATAATGACTGTAAAGGAAATTATTCCTCAATGTTTGGTCCCAGTGGGTCACAAATCCAAGATCTAGCTGCCATTATTAAGCTAAAAATTCCTGTCCGGTTAGCTTAAACCTGAACTTAAAAGGAGTGCTATTTTTAAATCACCTTGATTTGTTTTCAGTATTCTTCAATAGTGGCTAATTTTTTCATATATATTTCCTACATCATCATCTAATCTTATTTGTTTTAATTTTCCCCTGATCTACAGTACAGATTGTTTATAAGAGGAAATTTAACTACAATTCTACTTTTAAGTGATCTTCCTATGGAAAACCTTGCAATCTATTACATGTGTGACAAATCTTAGTTTTGCATTTGTTTTTTCAGGATTGCCGATTAAACCAATTTGATATATTTTACTTGCTTTCTCTGAATACTGAATTTTATAAGTATATCATTGATTTTCATTTCCTTTTAAAAATAACTACTTGAAGTTAATCATCATGCCGTTTACTATTATTTCAGCCATGCCTATTTAATTTCTTTTGCTATTTCCTATTTGACTTTTGACACTTGAAATTATTTTCCTTTCTAATGTATTTTCTATATTTGACAACATTTTTCTTACTTTCTTTCATTTTGAATATCCATTGTTTTAAACATTGTTATCTCATTTTTGATAGCTTTTATTTTAAAATTATTACTATGGGAAATATCAAAAGTATTTCAAAGTACATATTGTACTGGTATATATTGTACCTAGCTTGGACAATTATCAACGCATGCTAAAATTTTTCATCTATTCCACCATCCACCTCCACCTACTATTAGATTCTTTCAAAGTGATTAAAAGCCATGGTATTATATATGACTCTATATAACTTTTCAAAAGGACAAAGCTGCAGATATGTAAGACAAATTAATGGCTATCACGGGAGAGGAATAATAAGAAGGCGTATTTTGTGATCATAAAACAGTTGATATTTGTGGTAGGTGCACAAATCATTATATGGAATGAAATTGGTGAGAACTATATCTGCTGCACACAAATGCAGATTAAAAATGGTGACAATTGAGTAAGATCTATAGGCTAGTTAATGGAGATATACCAATATCACACTTACATAGTAAAAGTAATAATTCATATAAAAATGATGATAACTTGGTACAGGATAATAATGAAACAGAGGTGATGAAAGTAGTTAGATTTTAGATTTCAGAAACTTGGATTCATATATTTCAGCTATATACACCAGATATACAAAGTCTGTTCTGAAAGTATCGAGCCAATGTCAATATAGTTCAGATATTTAGTTTTAGTTAGATCCCTCACATAATTTGCTCAATTAAGAGATGTCAAATAAGTAGTTGGAAATGTGCCTGGATTTTAGGAGAGCAATCCAAAGTGGAGAAATATATTCAGAAGGTATCAGTATGAGTTGATGTATAAATCAATGAGTTTGAATGTAACCATCAGGAAAGTTGGAGTAGACAAGATAATAAAAAGACCAAGGGTGAGCCTAAGGATGCTCCATGGTTTAGAGTTTATGAAATAGGAAGAGTTTAAAAACAAGAATGAATAGCACCAGACAGAGATACAATAGTAGAAATGAGTAAAGTGATGTTTTAAAGCAAAAAGATAGGATTTTAAGATATAGGTAGTGGTCAGTCTGTCAAATATTGCTAATAAAAGAAATGCGAAGACTAAAGTTTTATCATGGATGATTATTGCTGACATTAACAAAACAATTTTGGTTAGCGGTGCCTTCAAAAGCCCAATTGGAGTGTTTAACAAAAATAACACATCAGGAAAATTATGTCTAATTTTGAAAGGAGAAAATTCATTCAAAAGATAGTGGAAAGATGGGATCATAGTTGGAGGAGTTGTAAGGTCAAGCTGGAAGAAATTGTAGCTATGACAAACATCAATTAAGAAACAAAATATTTTAAAAGGCATGAAAGAGAAGGAAGACTTTCTGGAATAATGTCTTTCAAATAAGTGGAATTATTATCATAGATTATCATTAAAAATAAAATCTTCAGCCAACTCTGAAAAACTCTCCAAGAAGAAAAACTCTCAAAAAATGTATAAGAGAAACAAAACATTTTTGCTATTGAATGAGTTTTAAACCAAAAAGAAATCTTACCCTTTTTATATAGCCAAGCAGGTACAACCTGTTAATCAATTTTGGTCAAGAATTGCAAGGCAAACAAAAACTTCATTTGGAGAGTTTTTGTTTGTTTGTTTGTGTTTTGAATTGCAATCCTGAGACATAGTCTTGGTTAGAAACCCCAACTATGTCTTGAGGGGAAAGAAAGAAACTGACTTTATAAAGACAGGATAAAGGGGTTTTCATAAGTTGCTTTGAAAGAGCTGTAGGTTGTGATGGCAAGCAGACTTACACTAAGTTATACATGATTAATTATTTTTGTCTATAATTAAGTGGAAATGTTATTGTTTAATAGAGAGTCCAGTGATGTAGAGCCAGTTCCAGGAACTATATTAAGATGTCGTTATTTGGTGTAGCCCAGTTCAAAAGTTCAGTTTCACATGGACGTGGGTGAGTGAGCCTAGTTTCCCAGAGGCCTCCTAGCTCCATTTTAGATTGCTCTCTTGACAATACAAACTCTATTCTGCTGTTTTTCCTGCACAAACTCATTGACATAGGTGTTCTCAAAATAAACAATTACTAGTCCTCAAATAAGAGGACTTGACAGCACCATTTGTCACACATGGCTCATCCCAGATTCCCCTGGTGATTGGGTAGCCATCTGTGTTTGCTAATTGGCTTTTTCCAAAGGAAAGATAAACTTCTCACATCTTTATGACAGGAGGAACATGGGCAGCTTAGCGTGAGGTGCACACTACAGTTAAGCTCCAGCCCTCCAACCTATCTTCTTTAAAGGTTATATTTCAAAGACATGGCTTCCAGGTCCTTGAGAAAGACTTTCCCGGATCTTAAAGCTGGAAAGAGAATTATTTAGCTTTTAAAAGATTTGCATACATTTTAAAGAAACCAAGGAAAAAATTATATGTATCCCAAAGTAAATGTCCTAAAAAAGGGAGACATGTTCTTTGTTCTTTCCTTATTTTTCAACAGGGAGAATTAAATCTCCCTATTTTTTATTTGTATTTGCCTTTAGAGTATACAGGAGGAGATACAGATTTTATATAGGAGCATGATTCTCTTCATAGAGATGGAATGTAATGTGGAAGCAAATACAAGTCCACAATCTCTTCTCAAAGACCTTTGTAGCCTGATGTTATAAAATAAGAACTCTTTTAGATTATGGGAAAGCAATGCTCTGATATATACTTCATGTATTAGGAAAAACCCTAGTTAAGTCTTAAGTACACCCTGTAATCAAAATATTAAGAGTTCTCCAGGGAAATATATGAATTTTCATACTAATTGGGATAAGACAAGCATAAGTAGAACCATTCCAGTCAAGTTCTGCTAAATGAATTTGGGTCAAGTCAGGTCAAGTTTTGTAACCAGATGAAGTAGAAAAGTTTTTAGTTTTCAGAGTTTTTTAAAATTTGCTTGTAGATAAAAAATTTGGGAGTTATAAGGGAAGTGAGATAGTGAGTGAAAAAAGAAAATATAATGTGATTCATACAAAGCATTAAGAGGTCTCATATGGAGCCCTTTAAACTTAAAGTGGCAATAGTCAGCATGACTATATGTTTCTCTTCAACCACATTCATCTGAAAATTAACATATCAAGGAAGGCAGAAAGACTGAACCAGACCTACTTATTTCTAGAAAAAATGTGAAAAAGGGTAAAAGAGTTGAGTATACCTATGAGAAAAATGATTATAATGATGGGATCTGAACCCTAAGTTAGGTAAGAAGGGAAAGGATCCTCTGAGTAGGTGGGAGGAGTTGGATTGAAATCCTTCAACAGACATAATACTAGGGGTGATATAGGTAGTGAGATGCAAAAATAGGAGATGGTGTACAGAGTGGAATTCAAAGTGGAGATTATGAAGTTGCAAGTAGCAATGACAAAATTAGTGGAATATTCATGGGATTCAGTGACCCAGTCAAGATGAAGGACTAGTTCATTTGAGGAGAGAAGCCTCCTGTTTTTAGAAGGAACATCCACATGGAAATTGGAGTTACAAGAATTATAATAGAAGTAGGGCTGGAGAGAGGAACAGTAATTTAGGAGCCAAAATATTTAGGGCCAAGTACAACCAACAACTTTCTATTGCTCATATTTAAATTAAATAACTGCCCCCCCTTTCCTGCTTACTATTTGGAAAACTAATATTTCTGTTTTTAATTGGCAGATTAGTAATTTTACTTTATTTATTTATTGATAAAGATTTTATTCATTATTTTCAGAGAGAAGGGCAGGGAGGGAGGAAGAAAGGGAGAAAAGCATCAATGTATGGTTGCCTTTCACCTACCTCCAGCTACAGACTTGGTTGGAGACCTGGCTTGCAACCTGGTTATGTGCCCTGGCTGGGGAGAATCAAACCTTTGGGTTCACAGGCCAGCACCAATCCACTGAGTCACATCAGCCAGAGCAGTAATTTGATTTTTAATGAAAATGCTTTCATTTTCATGGTAAGTTACTGTTTTATTAATATTATTAAACTAAGATAAAATGTTTGAAACTACTAAAATTCATAAATCAAAACATTTAAGAAATTAAAAAATTAAATTTATATTGATTTTCATACATGAATTTAATTTTTCATAATATTCAAAGATATGCTAATTATGCAATGTCATCATTTATCAGTGCAGTGTATCCCAAGCTCTTTAAAAATTAATGTCAAATATAAATATTTCTATCAAAGTTTTAAACTGGCAATATAGAGAAAGCTTAATAAGCAAGCTAAATGGAATCATATGTAGTTTTAGAAATCTGTATGAACTGTCAAGATAGGTGATAAACTTTCCATTATGGATATTTAGTATAGAAAGAAATGATCATTGCTTATTTACTCTTCTGAATTGAAGATAAATAAATCAGATAACAAATTGCTAGATCTGTGATTTTTATCAAATATGTGAGAAAACATTTACTTCTATTTCTTAAGGCAAAGGTTCTCTCCATACAATATTGCATGTATTCTATTGTCTAAAATTGTGGAATTATGAAATTATATTTTCTATCACAATACAAATCTCATTAAGTGCATGTTTGCATAAATGAAGGCACCAATCAATTTTATATTCCTTTAATAGTGCACCCTTAAAGTTGTTTTAAAGTTAAGAACAGCAACCCTGGCTGGTGGTACAGTGGATAAGGTGCTGGCCTGCAAACCCAAAGGTCACTGGTTCAATTCCCAACCAGTCAGGGCACATGACAAGGTTGCAAGCTAGGCACCAGCCAGGCCTGTAGCTGGAGGCAGGTGAAAGGCAACCATACAATGTCTCTCTTCCACTCTGCCTCTCTCTCCCCTCTCTCTGGAAATAATAAATAAAATCTTTAAAAAATATTAAAAAAAATAAAGTTAAGAACAGCATTTGCTTATTGATCATGATGCATTATCCACACCATGGAAATAATTTGGCAGTTTGCAGTATCTCAGTTAATTCTGAATAAGAAATTATATGAATTGTGTTTATTTTAACTTTTTTCTTATATATACCTGACAATGACATAATTACCTAATATAGTTATGAACATGGTACTGTTTATAAGTTTACAAGGTTATAGTGGCTTTCAGTTATACCACATATATACAT